>JAPDDM010000156.1:137500-160000 GCA_027474115.1 Schizopygopsis malacanthus
CTGCTGGAAGGCCTGGAGAACACGACAGAACTGCGGATCGTTCAGGATAGCCTTCTTCCGTCGACTCACATCTGCGGGAAACAGCTTCTCCACCACATCCCTGACACACACACACACACACACACACACACACACACACACACACACACACACACACACACCAGGACCAAACTTAACCACAAACTATTTGGACGGGTGTCACAATCTGAATTAAGGCCTGTTCACACCACAAATAACTAGAACTGTTACGACGACTACAATGATAATGATATCTAAAGTGATTGTGTTGAGGTGTGTGTTTATACAACACAAGCTTAAAATCGGAATTGGTATTTTTTACATGCGCACACTCCACAAACATAGAGTTTCTCACTGTTTGCACATAATAACAAGTCTCCTACACCGTCTCTAACAGCAGTATTCAGATTGATCCATTTCTCCAGGGTCGCCTGTGGCTGAGAATAACCCAACCAAACAAGGACTGCTGGGAGGTGGTTCTGTCACACTTCACAGTTGAGAGTTTTATAATGACGGATTTATACAACACTTATACATCATCACGCTATTTCTGCTCATTGCACAAGCGCAGTCCTTTCAGTTTCAGGGTTCAATCCGATCGAGTGTTTACATCGCATTAGAAAAGGAATAAACCACCCTTCGATCGGATCGATTAAGGTGTTTACATGAAGGCTTTTCAGTCTGAGCCGATTACAAACGGATTATTTGGTTGCATGTAAACGTAACCACTGTGTGTAATCTGGTTTGACTCCTGTCACTGACTGAAGCGTGTGTGAACAGAGCTCGTCTCTCACCGGAGAAGGATGTTGACTTTGGGAAAGCCCACCCACACCGCTCGGCATTCTGGGCAGTCGGTGCGGACCCTGGGCCAAGCGGAGGCCCACCAGCTGGCCAGACAGTGTCTGCAGAAGCTGTGTCCACAGGTGAGTGTGGTGGGGTCCATCAGAACCTGATAGCAGCAGTGACAGGTGAACTCCGACTCAGACAGACCGGTCACCTCAGACTCAGACTCAGACTCGCTGAGCTCCGGCTCCACTGGGATCCTCACGTCCATCTCACTCTGTCAACACACACACACACACACACACACACACACACACACTCATCATATAACAGCACAGGACAGCTCCTCTGAGTGTCTGCAGACAGGTTCATGTCTTACTTTAGTCTCAGCGCTGGCCGTCAGCTCCTCATGTCTCTTCTCATATCGGCTCTTTCGGTTTATTCACGTAAACGCTCATCTCTCTGATCACAACAGATAGAGAAAGAGAAACTGCAGCTCCTTCCTACTCAAACACAAACACACACACGTGATATAGAAGATATTCATGGGGACTTTCCATTGACTTCTATTGTTTTCTACCAAAAACACATAACATTAAGTACAAAAATGATTAAATATGCTTAATTCAAGGCTAAATGGGAGATTTTTCTCAGCCATCTATCATTTGAGTTACAGTTACAGTAAATAAGTATTTATTTAGCTATATTCACACACACACACACACTTTCAGTTTCACTTTTGAGGTGCTTTATTACCATTATTCATATTTGTACATTCATATCTCACTGATGTACAATAGTAATTATTTATTAAGACAGTATATAAAGTTATGCACAGAGAAAGGTTGTTTTGGTTGTAGCCGTCTCTGAAAAGCAAGTCTGATGTGATACAGTGAATCGGTTTGCTAAGATATTGTTTTTCAAGGATACCATAATAATAATCAATGAATATTTATGAATATAACTTGCTGTTGTAGACACACACACTGGCACTAATGTGTGCCACGGTTGATTTTAATCCGAACCTTCATATTCAATGGTGGCATTTTGGCAAAGCAGGCCACATTTCAATTAACAATGAATCAAATAAACCATAAATATACATTGTCTAGGCCACACGCTAAGCCTTAAGTGAGTTATGCATCAACAATACTCAACATATTGTAAAGAGAAATTAAAAAACGTCCTGCCCAAATGTTCAAATAAGTTGCCGAAACGTGTCCTGCTTGACCCGGGTTTTGCATGAGCAGTATTATGTCACAGATGGACATTATAATATTTTAAAACAGGCTTGTGAAACTCAATTCCTGGCGGGCCGGTGACCCTGATCAAACACATCAATATCTTCATGATCACTAGAGAGCGTGTGTTGAACTAATCTCAGCAGGACAATGGCCCAGCTCTGGATTAGCCAATGCTGTGTTGTAAGCAACCCAAAATGTTATTAATTATTTGGCCGATATTTGTTATTTTATATGCGGCCCACTTTAGGATAAGTACACCTGGGTAATCTGAATGTGACCCTAAAGTGGCCTTACAAATGTGGGCCACCTTTGGCAAAAACATAGCACAATTAAAAACATCTAATCGGGGTGTATACCAAATGAGGTCCACATGTGATTTGAGACATTTGGGCCATTTTTGCTGTTTTATACATGAGCCACTTCAGGCTTACATCTATAAGAAGGCCAGCAGTGCCTTAAGTGGCTCAGTTCGTTCTCTGACTTATGTGGGAAATATCTCCGTCCTGGAGGCTGATGAGTAATTCGTTAACATAAGGATCCCCATGACTAAACATGACCTGCCATTATTCACTAATAACCTTTTTTTAATCAGTGTGCTTTGACAAGAGAACAACAATTAAAGGAGAGCAGCAAGAGAGCCATCAACGGGAGTCGTCCCAGATAAATATACTGATTATAATATGACAGCAGAGGTGATTGTAAAGTCCCATCACGACCAAGACATAGATGTGTGTTTGTGGTGTTCCTGTGGCTCAGGAGCAGCGCTCGCAACGCCAAGGTCAAGGCATGAACTGATCAACGTGAGTCACTTCACAAACATAATGAAAGTGTGTTGGATGTATAATGTGTGTGTCAGGGCCTGTGCTGTGTGTCTGCGAGCAGGAGCGTTCGTTTCACCAGCACTGCAGTGAGGAAGGGGTTTAAATACAGCTGTGTGTAGATCTCCATATTAATGATGAACTGAGGCATTACTGGCCACAGCAGCACAAACAGAGACGTGTTGAACAACACTGCAAACATCTGAAGCCAAACCCTCTTAGGGAGCGTCCTGCAATCACAACACACACGGACATCACACGGGTTCAATGGCAGACTCTGTGTGTGTGTGTGTGTGTGTGTGTGTGTGTGTGTGTGTGTGTGTGTGTCTGTGTGTGTGTAAGTGGGTGTGTGTATGTGTGTGTGTGTGTGTCTGTGTCTGTGTATGTGTGTGTGTGTGTGTGTGTGTGTGTGTGTGTATGTGTGTATGTGTGTGAGTGTGTGTGTGTCTGTGTATGTGTGTGAGTGGGTGTGTGTATGTGTGTGTGTGTGTGTGTGTGTGTGTGTCTGTGTATGTGTGTCTGTGTATGTGTGTGAGTGGGTGTGTGTATGTGTGTGTGTGTGTGTGTGTGTGTGTGCATGTTTATGTGGTTTATGAGGACACAAATTTGTATAATGACATAGGTATGACATAGGTATTACAAGGAGAAGGTGATTTATGAGGACATTTTCAGTGTCCCCATAATTCAAAATGCTTATAAATCATACAGAGTAAGTTTTTTGGGGGGAAAGTTGAAATGCACCGTCTCCTGTGAGGGCTAAGTTTAGGTGTAGGGTAGGTGTAGGGCAATAGCACATACAGTTTGTACAGTATAAAAACCATTACGCCTATGGAAAGTCCCCGTAAACCATAAAAACCAACATGTGTGTGTGTGTGTGTGTGTGTGTGTGTGTGTGTGTGTGTGTGTGTGTCTGTGTATGTGTGTGAGTGGGTGTGTGTGTGTGAGTGGGTGTGTGTGTGTGTGTGTGTGTGTATATGTATGTGTGTGTGTCTGAGTGTGTGTGTGTGTGTGTGTGTGTGTGTGTGTGTGTGTGTGTCTGAGTGTGTGTGTCTGATTGTGTGTGTGTGTCTGTGTGTGTCTGTGAGTGAATGAGTGAGTGTGTGTGTGTGCGTGCGTGCGTGTGTGTGTGTGGATGTGTGTGTGTGTGTGTGTGTGTTTGTACCTCATTTCTCCTCTCTTCCACGGCGTCCAGTAGAAACACACGTCCAGCACCGTCAGTAACGTGGCATGAGCGATGACGAAACATGCCGTCCAGTAATAAGCGCTCATCCAGTGCCAGGCGAACGCAGACGGCAGCTGATAGGGCAGCAGGAAGTACATCAGCAGAAACTCCGCCCACTGATGCCAGCCCGGACGCTCCTGATACAGTACAGTGTGCTGTTAGTAATTTTCCCAAAGAGATTTATTAAAAAGCTCTGATATATTGTTATAAGCCATGAACCAGACCAACCCAATTCGATGAGATTCACAACATACAGTATCTCACAGAAGTGAGTACACCCCTCACATTTTTGAAATATTGTATTATATCTTTTCATGTGACAACACTGAAGAAATGACACTCTGCTACAATGTAAAGTAGTGAGTGTACAGCTTGTATAACAGTGTACATGTGCTGTCCCCTCAAAGTAACACACAGCCATTAATGTATAAACCACTGGCCACAAACGTAAGTACACCCCTAAGTGAAAATGTCCAAATTTGGCCCAATTAGCCATTTTCTCTCCCCGGTGTCATGTGACTCGTTAGTGTTACAGGTCTCTGGTTTGAATTGGGAGCAGGTGTGTTCAATTTGGTGTTATCGCTCTCACTCTCTCATACTGGTCACTGGAAGTTCAACATGGCACCTCATGGCAAAGAACTCTTTGAGGATCTGAAAAAAATTATTGTTGCTCTACATAAAGATGGCGTAGTCTATAAGAAGATTGCCAAGACCCTGAAACTGATCTTCAGCACGGTGGCCAAGACCATACAGGGGTTTCACAGGACAGGTTCCACTCAGAACAGGCCTCGCCATGGTCGAACAAAGAAGTTGAGTGCACGTGCTCAGCGTCATATTCAGAGGTTGTGTTTGGGAAATAGACGTATGAGTGCTGCCAGCATTACTGCAGAGGTTGAAGGGGTGTGTGGGGGGGTCAGCCTGTCAGTGCTCAGACCATACGCCGCACACTGCATCAAAGAAGCCTCTTCTAAAGATGATGCTAAAGAGAGCCTGCAAACAGTTTGCTGAAGTCAAGCAGACTAAGGACATGGATTACTGGAACCATGTCCTGTGGTCTGATGAGACCAACATAAACTTATTTGGTTCAGATGGTGTCAAGCGTGTGTGGTGGCAACCAGGAGTACAAAGACAAGTATGTCTTGCCTACAGTCAAGCATGGTGGTGGGAGTGTCATGGTCTGGGGCTGCATGAGTGCTGCCGGCATATACTGTGACATATTGAAGCGGAGCAGGATCCCCTCCCTTCGGAGACTGGGCCAGAGTGCAGTATTTCAACATGACCACTGCCTTGCTAATGAAGCTGAAGGTAAAGGTGATGGACTGGCCAAGCATGTCTCCGGACCTAAACCTTATTGAGAATCTGTGGGGCATCCTCAAAAGTAAGGTGGAGGAGCGCAAGGTCTCTGACATCCACCAGCTCTGTGATGTCGTCATGGAGGAGTGGAAGAGGACTCCAGTGGCAGCCTGTGAAGCTCTGGTGAACTCCATGCCCAACAGAGTTAAGGCAGTGCTGGGAAATAATGGTGGCCACACAAAATATTGACACTTTGGGTCCAATTTGGACATTTTCACTTAGGGTGTACTTACTTTTGTGGCCAGTGGTTTAGACATTAATGGCTGTGTGTTATTTTGAGGGGACAGTACATTTACACTTTTATACAAGCTGTACACTCACAACTTTACATTGTAGCAAAGTGTAATTAATTCAGTGTTGTCACATGAAAAGGTATAATAAAATATTAACAAAAATGTGAGGGGTGTATTCACTTCTGTGAGATACTGTATATATATGCAAATATGTTTTATATCCATTTTTACCAGCGGTGTGTCGGTGGGACGGTCTGGTGTCGCCAGACAGCTGGTGTGAATGAAGGGCAGGAACGTGTCTTCATAATCGAACAGGAACAGGTAGAGCAGTGTCAGACGAGGGACGTTCCTCAGACCGATCAGCAGGAACAGAGTCTTCCCTACATGCAGATCCTGCAGACACGTGATGATTAACAGTGTCACTGTGGTCAACAGACACACAGAACTCACAGAGACTCCTGACAGCTCTGGGACAAACCTGATTTAATAGTGCTGTGTGCTGAAACACACACTCACTCACACACTCTCTCGCAAACACACACACACACACACTCACACACACTCACACACACACACACACACACACACACACACACACACAGACACAGACACAGACACAGACACAGACACAGACACACACACACACTCACACACACACACACACACACACACACACACACACACACACACACCTTGTACTGCCAGAGGTTCAGTGAGACCCGGTGCTGTTTGAGTCTGTGCAGCTCTTCCAGGATGATCTGTCGGTGAGACTCGTTCCTGATGTTGAACGGAGCCGCAGACAGATCTTCATCGCTGAGAGCAAACAGTAATCTAACACACACACACACACACACACGAACACACAGAGATACACACACACACACACACACACACACACACACACACGTCACAGATCACTGATTGTCACTGAGGAATGTGCAGTGCTGTGAGTCTCCAGGACTTAGAAATGCTCTTTGTGAGTTTGTGTTCGTTACCTGCCATTGATCTTCTCCCTGCGGAAGGTTTCTTTATACTGATTGGTCCAGACGCTCAGATGCTCCACCCACAGAGTGACATCATCAGCGCTCCACCTGCTGAGTGGTTTACTGAGCAGCACCTCATGACTGGAGTCGGTACTGAACCCGCGGTACAATAACACCACCATCTACACACACACACACACACACACACACACACATACACACACACACACACACACACACACACACACACAGAAATGATGCAGTGCGACAACTCATCCTCAGTGTGTGTGTGTATGTGTGTGTGTCACTCACAGTCATGAAGGTCAGCGCCGTCACGACTCCGGAGTAAAACTCCCTGATGTTGATCGGTGGTGGGTTCTGTGGCGGAGCTGCGCGAGGGGCCTGTCTCGTCTCCTGCTGCTGGAAGGCCTGGAGAACACGACAGAACCCCGGATCGTTCAGGATAGCCTTCTTCCGTCGACTCACGTCAGCGGGAAACAGCTTCTCCACCGCATCCCTGACACACACACACACACACACACACACACACCGCTGTGATTTAGGTCAAAAACGGATAAATAACTCAATACATATCAAACGATCTGCTTAACAGACAAAGCAATAGTGATCCCGTAACAAAACAGTTACTCACATGTGTGTTGCGACATTAGTGTAGTCTATAGTCTTTTAGTTTAAATATTTCAGAAAATCCTGCGTCTAATTGTGCCTTGTTTGTAAATATATTCTTTCCTAATATTGGGATCAGAAGGAAGGCAATGCAAACACTGTTCTGTGGGTGAACTGGTTCAACCGGTTCACTAAGAAGAACCAGTTAAATCAAACGATTCCTTCGCGAACTGGACATCACTAAGTAACTGTAATGACATCTACATGTTTCGTCTCTCACCGGAGAAGGATGTTGACTTTGGGAAAGCCCACCCACACCGCTCGGCATTCTGGGCAGTCGGTGCGGACCCTGGGCCAAGCGGAGGCCCACCAGCTGGCCAGACAGTGTCTGCAGAAGCTGTGTCCACAGGTGAGTGTGGTGGGGTCCATCAGAACCTGATAGCAGCAGTGACAGGTGAACTCCGACTCAGACAGACCGGTCACCTCAGACTCAGACTCAGACTCGCTGAGCTCCGGCTCCACTGGGATCCTCACGTCCATCTCACTCTGTCAACACACACACACACACACACACACACACACACACACACACAGATCATATAACAGCACAGGACAGCTCCTCTGAGTGTCTGCAGACAGGTTCATGTCTTACTTTAGTCTCAGCGCTGGCCGTCAGCTCCTCATGTCTCTTCTCATATCGGCTCTTTCGGTTTATTCACGTAAACGCTCATCTCTCTGATCACAACAGATAGAGAAAGAGAAACTGCAGCTCCTTCCTACTCAAACACAAACACACACACGTGATATAGAAGATATTCATGGGGACTTTCCACTGACTCCTATTGTTTTCTACCAAAAACACTACACATTAAATATGCTTAATTCAAGGCTAAATGGAGATTTTTCTCAGCCATCTATCATTTGGGTTACAGTAAATATGTATTTATTTAGCTATATTCACACACACACACACACTTTCAGTTTCACTTTTGAGGTGCTTTATTACCATTACTAATATTTGTACATTCATATCTCACTGATGTACAATAGTAATTATTTATTAAGACAGTATATAAAGTTACGCACAGAGAAAGGTTGATGGTCTGATGTTAATACAGTCTGTATTACTGGCTCTGTTATTATCACGTTGTGTTTTTAAGCTCTTGTCTGAACAAGGTTGATTTAAATACATTGTATGTTTATTTAATTCATTGTAATGCTTATGCATGTTCCTTAATTGTTTCTAATTTATGTACCCTGCCTAATAACACATAAAACAAGCACTACACTTTAACAAAATAACTCACATCTGACAGAACCCTCATGTTTAATGGTATTTAATTATTTGTATTGTTATTTTTAATAGATTACACTCATTAAAACATGTGCTACTGATTTGAAAATGGTGTATATTACACATATTTGGCCTGAATTTTCATTTTATTCATGCTGTTTTGACCAGGTGTCACCGAATTGTAGTGTTTTGAGCACTTCGAAACGGTGACTCTTTCTTTCTTTCTTCCTGTTTATATATTCATGGACATGGCACACATTTCCCACGAATTCTGACTCTGCAGCTCAAATTAATCATAATAATAAGATAATACGGTCGTGAAAACTGGTAAGGAAACGCCTCTGTTACTCACGTATCCTCGGTTCCCTGAGATAAGGGAACGAGCGTTGTGTCGTCATTGACAAAACTCTTGTTTTCTTTGTTACCATTTGTGTGGCTGCACAAACCAATGGCGCTCAAGCCTGCCAGAGGTGGGCGGAGTCTATTTCTATATAAGTCGGCCTGGAGCGCCATGTCATCAGAATCAACGACTGAAGCGACAGCCATCGATTTGCATGCAGCTATAACATGGCCAGTTACGCTACGCTCGTTTCCTTATCTCAGGGAACTGAGGTTAGGTGAGTTACTAGAGCAGCGGTTCTCAATCTCAGTCTCCAGGAACTAGAGCATTCCCTATTGAACGGTAACTCCCGTTGCGTCGTCATTGATGACTGTATGGGGAACACATCCAGTAGCGCCGTGCTATAAGCAGATGCAGAACTAAGCCTGCTCCACGAGCTCAGCCCAGGAACACTCAGCAAGGGGTCCATAAGCCTGAGCCACAAAGAGACCCAAGAATGTGTGGGGGGGGGGGGGACCATTAAGCAGATAAGACCTGTAGGGCGGGGATGTCCAAATTGTACAATCAAATAAAGGTAGCCAGCGACGACCAGCCGGCGGCCACACAAATCTCCCCAATAGAGATTCCACTGGACCAGGCCCAGGAGGAAGCCATTCTTCTGGTGGAATGAGCCCTCACACATATGCAAGCCAGCTGAGACATAAGCCAGGGCTATAGCATCTACTATCCAATGAGATGGTCTGCTTTGTGACCGGCAGCCCTTTAGAGTGCACCTCGAAATCACACAAAAAGCCACTTGTCTAAAAGACTGGGCACAACAATTTGGGACCTTGTTCTCCATCCGTGCCAGGGAGGGCTAAAAGGGACCTAGGCAGAGTTGAGAGCACCTTCGGTACATCACTGTTTTGCACGGTTGAAGAACGACCTTACAGTTGTTGTGTTCAAACTCAAGAAGCACTGACAGACAGGGCTTGCATGTCACCTACTCGCTTGAATAAAGCTAGGACCAAAAGCAGAGCGGTTTTGAGCGTCGTGACCCTTAAGCCGGCTGTTTGAAGTGGCTCAAAGGGGGCACCCTTAGGACTATAGACAAGTCCCATACTGGCAGAGTCCTAGGGCGGGGAGAGTTTAACCGCAGAGTGCCTCTAAGGAACTTAACAACCAAGACGTTTCTGCCAATTGTCCGGCCAGCCTCGAGAGAAGGATTCGCCGCAATGGCTGCCACATAGACTTTGAGCGTAGAAGGGGTGTACCCCTTATCCAGCAGCTCCTGCAGAAAGGTTATCACGTGGGACACGTCACATGATGCCGGATCCTGATTCCGTGCTGAACACCAGCCACTGAAGACTGACCACTTGAGGCTCTAGTCAAGGATCGAAGGAAAGGCACAAGCGGAAGAAAGTTTTCAACATTTTTCGCGCAAAATGGTTCAAACGCAACTTTTGAGTGTCTTAAAAAGAAGACAACTGAATATTAAAGATATCCTCGTCCCTGACATGTTACTGTGCTGTATGTGTGACTGAGCGGATTGAGAGACGATTGGACGACCTGCCACATTATCCAGTCATCGACTTTGCAAAAACCAAAGAAAAACATACCCATGAGTTTTTATGTTTATTGCAGAAGCCACGTACTTTCCTAAATATCAGCACATGTGCGCGAGCACAAATGTGATATTAATTTTATACAAAAGTTACAGTGCATCGCAACATGGTGTTTCGTTTCTTGAATTAATACGTTTTTGAACGAAGCGATTAAGCCAGTGATTCAACGTTTTGTTTCTAATTGAATCGGCCAGTTTGAATGAATCGTTTAATTTGAATGATTCAATAAATACTTTATGAAAAGGACTTGCTGCCACCTACTGGCGGTTTTATTTGTCATCATTATTATCCATTACAGGCCTAAACCAGCCAAGGTGCCATCACAAAAACACATTCAGCAAAATATTAATTATCAATATTGACCAAAATTTCTCCATTTCAGGCCTTAGAAGGGGAAAAGCTTATAAATAATAGTTCATTTAATAAGACTTATTTTTCAATTGGTCAATTATCTATCTATATATATATATATATATAAATATATTTGACTCATTCCTGATTTGTGGGTCATTTCAAGCTGAGAAAGACATATAAATAGGATTTTATTATTTTATTTTCATAGAACACAGTTTAAATTTAATATTTTCTATATTTGCTGATCTTAAACGTGTAAGATTTTAAATATTTATTCTAAAAACCAATGTACTAACAGAACAATCTGTCCACTCTGTAGACAAATTGGCTCAAACATATACAGTTAATAAATGCCCGTATGTCTTTATTTAGTATGTAAATGTGCATTATGCAAGTTTTTATAGACATAATAAAAGACAGAGCTCTTGATTCAAGGAATAGCAGTTTGCAAGAATTTTTTATTTACTTTGAAGCCATATGTTTATATATATATATATATATAAAATAAGCACACAAATAATCTTAATTGTATACTGAAAGGTGCTTAGGTCATGTTTCTTGTCATGTAATTGACGAATTACTTCACGAATAAAACAGCTTAATTTCAATTCAAAACGACACACTTTGACAAAAGTGGAATAGTTTTTATCAACTGGATATAACTGCATTATCATTTAACATTTTAATCGTTGAACAGTGGTCAGATATTAAACGTTTATAGCCACTTAAAGTTTACCTCATGCGCTCTGACTGTTAGAACGGATTTGGCGGGAATCTGGTTTGATTTGATTCTGAATCATTTTGATGCTCGACTGGTTTTGAAATCCTGTATTTTAATGTATACAAATTAGCTGTTAATGTTGTCTGTGCTGATCGGGATGAACCATCGGTCGCTGGATAACAGTTTTATGAATTATTGGATTTAATTAGTAAATAATGACACAATAAAGATCGCGGAAAAAGCCGGCCTCAGAGCGCCTCCTGCAGGATCACACAGCGACCGGAAGCGCGAGTGACTGCTTCCGGTGGTGGGGGTTAAAGCTTCCAGTGTGTGTTTGTGTGTGAATCGCTGCTTTACAGGATGGAGGTCACCAGACAGAGTAAGACGATCAAAATAACCAAATACAGCACATTTAACACGCACACCGCGAGATAAAGCGACGGAGTGTGTGTGCGCGCGCTCCCGCGAGTGTGTTAATGTGTGTGTTAATCTGTGTGTTTGCAGATTTTAAGGAGGTTCTTCCAGGGGTGTGTAGCGCTGTGCAGGAGGCGGATTTCATCTCTATAGACGGAGAATTCACAGGTGTGTGTGTGTGTGTGTGTGTGAGAGAGAGAGAGAGAGAGAGTGTGTGTGTGAGCGCGAGATGGTTAAAGTGTGTGTGAGAGAGTGTGTGTGTGTGTGTGAGAGAGAGAGAGAGTGTGTGTGTGTGTGTGTGTGTGTGTGTGTGAGAGAGAGCGCGAGATGGTTAATGTGTGTGTGAGAGATGGTTAATGTATGTGTGCGAGATTGTTAAAGTGTGTGTGTGAGAGATGGTTAATGTATGTGTGAGAGATTGTTAAAGTGTGTGTGTGTGTGTGTGTGTGTGTGTGTGTGTGGTGTGTGTGCGTGTGTGTGTGTGTGAGAGCGAGATGGTTAATGTGTGTGTGTTATTGTAGGAATCAGTGATGGTCCGTCAGTCAGTGCTCTGACCAATGGACTGGACACACCAGAGGAGAGATACACTAAACTGAGGAAGGTAAATACACACACACACACACACTCTCTCTATCATTCTCACACACGCTCTCACACACACACACTCTCACACAGTCCATTAAGAATGCAACCATATTAGTTTGTATAATCCCTGTAATAACTAAATCGTCTATGATATCATCCCAGTATTAAAGTGCATCATATTCTCCCGCAGCACTCTATGAACTTCCTGCTCTTCCAGTTTGGCGTCTGCACGTTCAGATACGACCAGAACCAGTCCACGTGAGCACCCCCTCGGCGTCTGTCTGTCCTCTGACTTCATAACTTCATTCTAACCCTAACCTAACCCGACTGAACGGATCTGTCTCTGTCTCACAGGTACGTCACTAAAGCCTTCAACTTCTACATCTTCCCCAAACCCTTCAGCCGCACGTCTCCGGACATCAAGTTCATCTGTCAGGTGAGAGACGCGTGTGTCGCTAGTGAAGCACACTGACGCTCCTGAAGCTGACTCTGACTCCTCCTCTTCCTCCAGAGCTCCAGCATTGAGTTCCTGGCCAGCCAGGGCTTCGACTTCAATAAGGTCTTCCGCAGCGGTCCGTGAGTTTGACTTCTGTCCTGTGATTGGCTGCTGGAGTGTGCCGTGTGTTTGACTGACAGCTGTGGTTGCTGTAGGGATCCCGTACCAGACCCAGGAGGAGGAGTCTCAGCTGAGGGAGCAGTATGAGGAGAGGCGGAGCCAGATGAATGGGGCGGGGCCTGTCTCGTACACGCCCACCTCGGGTGTCTGTAACGTGCCTGAAGACCAGAGAGAGTTCATCCGGACGGTGGAGTGAGTCTCTCACTCTCTCTCTCTCACACACTCTCACACACACACTCTCTCTCTCTCGCACACTCTCACACACACACACACTCTCTCTCTCTCGCACTCACTCACTCTCTCTCTCTCGCACTCACTCACTCTCTCTCTCTCGCACTCACTCACTCTCTCTCTCTCACTCACTCACTCACTCACTCACACACTCTCTCTCTCTCGCACTCACTCACTCTCTCTCTCTCTCTCACTCACTCACTCACTCACTCACTCTCTCTCTCTCGCACACTCTCACACACACACACACTCTCTCTCTCTCGCACTCACTCACTCTCTCTCTCTCGCACTCACTCACTCTCTCTCTCTCTCTCACTCACTCACTCTCTCTCACACTCACTCACTCACTCACTCACTCACACACTCTCTTTCTCTCTCTCTCACTCACTCACTCACTCACTCTCTCTCACTCACTCACTCACTCACTCTCTCTCTCTCTTCTCGCACACTCTCACTCACTCTCTCTCTCTCTCGCACACTCTCACTCACTCTCTCTCTCTCGCACACTCTCACTCACTCTCTCTCTCGCACACACACACTCTCTCTCACACACGAGCATTATGGGAAACTGATGAGGATGATGATGTGTTGCAGGCAGAAGGTTGAAGCTCTTCTTCAGAACTCGGATCAGACTCTGGATCTGGAGCCCTGCACCGGGTCAGAAACACACTCCTGTTACTCAGACTTCAGTAAAATAGTGTTTGTGTGTAACTGAGATCTGAGCGTTAATATCGTGTGTGTTTCAGCTTTCAGAGGAAGCTCATCTATCAGACCCTCAACTCAAAGTAAGTGTGTGTGACGAGCTCGGTCTCTTCAGTGTGTGTGGGACGAGCTCGGTCTCTTCAGTGTGTGTGTGTGACGAGCTCGGTCTCTTCAGTGTGTGTGTGGGACAAGCTCGGTCTCTTCACAAGCTCGGTTCTTCAGTGTGTGTGTGTGTGACGAGCTGTCTCTTCAGTGTGTGTGTGTGTGTGACGAGCTCGGTCTCTTCAGTGTGTGTGTGTGTGTGACGAGCTCGGTCTCTTCAGTGTGTGTGTGTGTGACGCTCGGTCTCTTCAGTGTGTGTGTGTGTGACGAGCTCGGTCTCTTCAGTGTGTGTGTGTGTGACGAGCTCGGTCTCTTCAGTGTGTGTGTGTGACGAGCTCGGTCTCTTCAGTGTGTGTGTGTGTGTGTGACGAGCTCGGTCTCTTCAGTGTGTGTGTGACGAGCTCGGTCTCTTCAGTGTGTGTGTGTGTGACGAGCTCGGTCTCTTCAGTGTGTGTGTGTGTGTGTGACGAGCTCGGTCTCTTCAGTGTGTGTGTGTGTGTGACGAGCTCGGTCTCTTCAGTGTGTGTGTGTGTGTGGGACGAGCTCGGTCTCTTCAGTGTGTGTGTGGGACGAGCTCTGTCTCTTCAGTGTGTGTGTGTGTGTGTTTGTGTTACGAGCTCGGTCTCAGTGTGTGTGTGGGACGAGCTCGGTCTCTTCAGTGTGTGTGTGTGGGACGAGCTCGGTCTCTTCAGTGTGTGTGTGTGGGACGAGCTCTGTCTCTTCAGTGTGTGTGTGTGGGACGAGCTCGGTCTCTTCAGTGTGTGTGTGTGGGACGAGCTCGGTCTCTTCAGTGTGTGTGTGTGGGACGAGCTCGGTCTCTTCAGTGTGTGTGTGGGACGAGCTCGGTCTCTTCAGTGTGTGTGTGTGTGTGTGTGTGTTACGAGCTCGGTCTCAGTGTGTGTGTGGGACGAGCTCGGTCTCTTCAGTGTGTGTGTGTGGGACGAGCTCGGTCTCTTCAGTGTGTGTGTGTGGGAGTGTGTGTGTGTGGGACGAGCTGTGTGTGTGTGGGACTCTTCAGTGTCTCTTCAGTGTGTGGTGTGGACGAGCTCGGTCTCTTCAGTGTGTGTGTGTGGGACGAGCTCGGTCTCTTCAGTGTGTGTGTGTGTGTGG
The DNA here is from genome assembly GCA_027474115.1 of Schizopygopsis malacanthus. Taxonomy (NCBI): domain Eukaryota; kingdom Metazoa; phylum Chordata; class Actinopteri; order Cypriniformes; family Cyprinidae; genus Schizopygopsis; species Schizopygopsis malacanthus. Next base: position 152,855 of record JAPDDM010000156.1, read on the forward strand.
GACGAGCTCGGTCTCTTCAGTGTGTGTGTGTGTGTGGGTCGAGCTCGGTCTCTTCAGTGTGTGTGTGTGTGGGACGAGCTCGGTCTCTTCAGTGTGTGTGTGTGTGGGGGACGAGCTCGGTCTCTTCAGTGTGTGTGTGTGGGACGAGCTCGGTCTCTTCAGTGTGTGTGTGTGGGGACGAGCTCGGTCTCTTCAGTGTGTGTGTGTGGGACGAGCTCGGTCTCTTCAGTGTGTGTGTGTGGGACGAGCTCGGTCTCTTCAGTGTGTGTGTGTGGGACGAGCTCGGTCTCTTCAGTGTGTGTGTGTGGGACGAGCTCGGTCTCTTCAGTGTGTGTGTGTGGGACGAGCTCGGTCTCTTCAGTGTGTGTGTGTGTGTGTGTGGGACGAGCTCGGTCTCTTCAGTGTGTGTGTGTGTGTGGGACGAGCTCGGTCTCTTCAGTGTGTGTGTGTGGGACGAGCTCGGTCTCTTCAGTGTGTGTGTGTGGGACGAGCTCGGTCTCTTCAGTGTGTGTGTGTGTGTGGGACGAGCTCGGTCTCTTCAGTGTGTGTGTGTGGGACGAGCTCGGTCTCTTCAGTGTGTGTGTGGGACGAGCTCGGTCTCTTCAGTGTGTGTGTGTGGGACGAGCTCGGTCTCTTCAGTGTGTGTGTGTGGGACGAGCTCGGTCTCTTCAGTGTGTGTGTGTGGGACGAGCTCGGTCTCTTCAGTGTGTGTGTGTGGGACGAGCTGTCTCTTCAGTGTGTGTGTGTGGGACGCGCTCGGTCTCTTCAGTGTGTGTGTGTGGGACGAGCTCGGTCTCTTCAGTGTGTGTGGGACGAGCTCGGTCTCTTCAGTGTGTGTGTGTGTGGGACGAGCTCGGTCTCTTCAGTGTGTGTGTGTGTGTGGGACGAGCTCGGTCTCTTCAGTGTGTGTGTGTGTGTGGGACGAGCTCGGTCTCTTCAGTGTGTGTGTGTGTGTGTGGGACGAGCTCGGTCTCTTCAGTGTGTGTGTGTGGGACGAGCTCGGTCTCTTCAGTGTGTGTGTGTGTGTGTGGGACGAGCTCGGTTCTTCAGTGTGTGTGTGTGGGACGAGCTCGGTCTCTTCAGTGTGTGTGTGTGGGGGACGAGTGTGTGTGTGTGGGACTCGGTCTCTTCAGTGTGTGTGTGTGGGACGAGCTCGTCTCTTCAGTGTGTGTGTGTGGGACGAGCTGGTCTCTTCAGTGTGTGTGTGTGGGACGAGCTCGGTCTCTTCAGTGTGTGTGTGTGGGACGAGCTCGGTCTCTTCAGTGTGTGTGTGTGGGACGAGCTCGGTCTCTTCAGTGTGTGTGTGTGGGACGAGCTCGGTCTCTTCAGTGTGTGTGTGTGGGACGAGCTCGGTCTCTTCAGTGTGTGTGTGTGGGACGAGCTCGGTCTCTTCAGGTGTGTGTGTGGGACGAGCTCGGTTCTTCAGTGTGTGTGTGTGTGTGTGGGACGAGCTCGGTCTCTTCAGTGTGTGTGTGTGTGTGTGGGACGAGCTCGGTCTCTTCAGTGTGTTGTGTGGGGACGAGCTCGGTCTCTTCAGTGTGTGTGTGTGGGACGAGCTCGGTCTCTTCAGTGTGTGTGTGGGACGAGCTGTCTCTTCAGTGTGTGTGTGTGTGGGACGAGCTCGGTCTCTTCAGTGTGTGTGTGTGTGGGACGAGCTGGTCTCTTCAGTGTGTGTGTGTGTGGGACGAGCTCGGTCTCTTCAGTGTGTGTGTGTGTGTGTGTGGGACGAGCTCGGTCTCTTCAGTGTGTGTGTGTGTGTGTGGGACGAGCTCGGTCTCTTCAGTGTGTGTGTGTGTGGGACGAGCTCGGTCTCTTCAGTGTGTGTGTTACGAGTTCGGTCTCTTCAGTGTGTGTGTGTGTGGGACGAGCTCGGTCTCTTCAGTGTGTGTGACGAGCTCGGTCTCTTCTGTGTGTGTGTGTGTGTGTGGGACGAGCTCGGTCTCTTCAGTGTGTGTGTGTGTGTGTGTGTGTGTGTGTGTTAAGCTCGGTCTCTTCAGTGTCTGGTGTTTTCTGTGTTTCAGGTATTCCAAAGGTCTTCACGTGGAGACGCTGGAGACAGACAAGGTACAAACACATACTCGTTAGTGCTAATTATATAACAATCAGGCTCTGATCATCAGTGTGTGTGTGTGTGTTATCAGAAGGAGCGGTTCGTTCAGATCAGTAAGGTGGATGAAGAGGAGCGGAGGAGGAGAGAGCAGCAGAAGCAGCAGAGAGAGCAGGTGTGTGTGTGTGTGTTCAGTCACATGACCTCTGGATGAAGGTAGCATGACTGACTGAGTGTGTGTTACAGGAGGAGCTGAATGATGCTGTGGGCTTCTCCAGGGTTATCAGAGCCATCTCTAAATCTGTGAGTATCCCTCTCACACACACTCTTATTATTCTGATATGAGCCATCCTGACGTGTGTGTGTGTGTGTGTGTGTGTGTGTGACGCAGGGTAAACTGGTGGTGGGTCACAACATGCTGCTGGACATCATGCACACCATCCATCAGTTCTGTGGGCCGCTGCCTGAGGTAACATGATGCAGCACTGGAGGATTGTGGGAGAGTGTGGCGTGTCACAGTCTGATCAGCTGTGTGTGTTTTACAGGAGCTGGATGATTTTAAGGAGGTGGCCATATCGGTGTTTCCCAGGTAACCTCTGATCACATGATCATGAGCATCACTGTTCACGTCTGCACCAGCTCACGCTCTCTCTCTCTGTGTGTTTGTGTTTGTTTCAGGCTGTTAGACACCAAGCTGGTGGCGTCCACGCAGCCCTTCAAGGTATGTGTGTGTGTGTGTTCAGTAGAGATCTGGAGCTGTGTGTTTAATGTGTGTATTTGTGTGACAGGAGATCATCAGCAACACATCACTGGCTGAGCTGCACAAACAGCTGAGAGAGAAACCCTTCAGATCACCCACCACCGGTAACACATTCACACACGCGCTCATACAAACACATTCAGACTCGAACGTGTGCACATGACTCGCACACTCAAAACACGTGTGTGTGTGTGTTCAGAGTGTCCTGAAGGCTTCCAGAGTTACGACACGTCCACAGAGCAGCTTCATGAAGCCGGTTATGACGCCTTCATCACTGGACTGTGCTTCATCTCCATGGCAAACTACCTGGGTGAGTGAGTGTGTGTGTGTGTGTAAGAGAGAGAGTGTGTGCGTGTGTGCATGTTTGTGCGCAGTGATCAGCTTCCAGAAGTATTTATTGTTTCCTCTTTTTCAGGGTCTTTTCTCACGCCTCCAAAGAGTTACATCTCTGCTCGCTCCCAACTCATCGAACCCTTCTACAACAAGTGAGCCAAACACACACCTACACACGCGCACACCTACCTACATACACACACCCACACACACACACACACATACACACACACCTACACCCACACGCACTGGTCTGAATCGGTCTCGCATGAGTTCATGTGTTTTCTAGATTATTCCTGATGAGGGTGATTGACATTCCCTACCTGAACATGAGTGGACCTGACCGTAAGAGTTATACACACACTCCTATTATTCTCAGTATACATGCAGTGTTTCATTCAAGCATTTTACTGTGTGTGTGTTCAGTGCAGCCCAAAAGAGATCATGTCCTGTACGTCACGTTCCCTAAAGAGTGGAAGACCAGCGACCTGTACCAGCTCTTCAGTGCCTTCGGTAACACACACACACACACACACACTCTCATCTGTATGTGTGTGTGTGTGTGTGTGCGCTGATCTCTCTGCCGTGTCTCAGGGAACATCCAGGTCTCGTGGGTCGATGACACGTCGGCGTTCGTGTGTCTCAGTCAGACGGAGCAGGTTCAGATAGGTGAGACTCTCTCATATGCTCTGCTTCAGTGTGAGCCGATCGTCTGCTAACGTCTGCCGTCTGTGCGCAGCCGTGAACACTAGCCGCTACGCCGAGAGCTACCGCATCCAGACCTACGCCGAGTACATGCAGTCCAGACCGAAGAGCACACACACCAGCAGGAGGTGGAACGATGACGGCTGGGCGGACACGTCCTACAGCGGCACCGCCGGCACCTCGGGCTTCAGCCGGTGAGTCCCACAGTCCCTTAGACACGCCGCACGAGCCAGGCACTCATCTGACCGCGTATGTGTGTGTGTCTCTCTCTTTGTGTGTGTGTTCAGGCTGCAGGCGGTCAAGAGGAGCATCAGTCCGTCTCTAGAGGAGCAGAACCACGACGCTGACAGCAGCTGGACAAACTACAGCAGCGTCAAGAAGATCAAGACCGACGGTCAGTATTAGTGTCGGAAGCGGCGTTCGTTATAAATGCGTCATCTGCCTTTTTAATTTAGTTAATTATATTCAAGCTGCTTTAAAGTCAGGTGGATTCTGATTGGCTGTCAGTGTTTTTGTTTATCAGCTGGGAAAGTGATTCCAATGATATCGACCACCTGTGTTATTATAATTAAGCATTTAATAAACATTTATGGTAAATGCTTATTGCATTCAAGGAGCTGTATGTAAGTTTTTAACTGCACTAAAGCATAAAAACACATTCATACATTTGCAGATATTTAGTAAACATGTAAAGCTCACTTGTTTCTCCGAAAAACACTGCTACAGCTATTTATCCTCTTTTGAAGATGTTCAGTGTCCTGTTTTGGTCTGTGACTCCGCCCACTGACATGGCAACCAATAATATTTCGACACTCTGGGTTGCCAGAAAAGCCAACAAACAAACCGGATCATAGATCGCTTATCCTCCCTGATCTAAAAATCCTCTGCAATATACGTACTTAATTAATTAATATTACGTACTGCGCCTTTAACATGAGCCATTTGTGTCACAGGAAGCTGTTCTCAGACGTATGCGGAAATCGCTGGCTCTTGTGATTGGCCCCGACTGCAGTAAGTGCCCCGCCCCTTTTACGCTCACACGATGACTCCGTCTGATTTGCTTCTGTTTGTTCAGGCCTGATGAAGGCGGAGCCTCTGTGAGTCCAGTGCAGGAGGAGGCGGAGCCCGAGGACTCAGCCAATCAGAGTCAAGGTAAAAGGAGCCGCAGACACAGGAAGAGGAAGTCAGACGGTGAGCATTTACATTGACGTACGACGCGTAACTCTCTCGTCCGCTGAACTCGTGATTGTTTTCTATCGCACAGCTTCTGAAACGCCGCCGCCGCCGCTCTTCGACGTTCCTCAGGTTTGGTAGCGAAGGCTGGCTCAGTCCAGGTGCAAGCCAATCAGAAGACAGCACTTAACTCCTGACGCCCGGCGTGTGTCGTCTGTGACCTCTCCTGGCGTGGTCCTAGTTCAGAGCGTTTTAAAGGTGCTGAAGCTACCGAGCCATGACCTATCCAAATGTGTCCTGTAGTATTTTAAACCTGGTTTCCGACAGCGCTCCCTCATTTTAAGTGTCGACATGTCCTGCAGGTTTATTTATTCCTTGTGAGGGTTTTTCGTCTTTAGTTTAACGGTGAGAAAAATAATGCGTGTCAAAGAATCTGATTATGTCCTGTTTGTATCCTTTTGTATGAGATGTTAAAATTTTCCAGGGGAGATGAAATTAAAGTGTTTCTTAATACATCTGTGTCCAGCTGTTCTTTCACACCGAACTGAGTTTGATTCACTTTGCCTTGTTCTGATCACGTATTCAGTCTGACATGGACTTGATTCATAACGATACAGGGGACCAAAACTTATGCACACTAACCGTTTAATACATGTAGGGTTGATTCTCAGACCTCACTGATGGATAATAGCTAAATGAAGTGATTTATTAATCATATATCCATATTTAGATCTGAGCTATTGGACCAATAGATCCTTTACCAGTTATTTTCATCCACTAATTAGTCTTAAGGTCATTGTACACGGAGTACAAATTAGCGCACTTTAAAAAAAATAAGACTTGGCAATCACAATTACCATCAGAAATATTTGTCCTTCATAAAAAATAAAAAAAATCGAATCGGATTTGTTTCAGGATTACGAATATGAAAAACACGTACAAAAATTTGAGACTTGGTGTGAAATTACCTTTTGAAAGTAAAGCCTTTCTTTTCATCATGAATGACTGCAGATTAAATTTAAATAAATATTTGCATCAGACTGTTGGACAATTTTTTTTATGACATAATACATATTTCCAGTGTTTTAAATTTGACGAGAATCCCATTATTATAGTCTTTAGACGTCACTGGTATTTACTTTGCGGGAAGATTTAACGGAAATCCAGTTAGCGCTTAAATTCAAATATCCTTGCGCGTCTCTGACGGTTAAACGGCAGCGCTGCACGCGAATGAACTGTTCATCTCTCCCTCTTTGGTGACCGTTTAAAGCATGAAATATATATGGATCCGCGTCAGAAAGCATGTTGAAAGACACAAAATACAATTTTAATACATAATCACTGGCGTAATTGCTGTCAAACTGTTTAACATAGTTTTACCTCAGGAAAGCCATCAGAGTCTCGTGTTAGTTATGAAAACCAACTCTAGACTTGAGTAATGCCAAATAAAAGCTTTCGTTTATTTTCATACAGGTCTTGTTGATAGCCACCATTAAAATGATATTATTTATCCTACAAAGTAATTCTATTTAATAACAACGAATTAGAACGCAGATTTTTTTTTATTTTCCTTGACCCAGAAACACATCTTTAATTTTATCGAGTTAAATCAAAATTGATAAGTATATTTTGACAGCTATTCAGTCAGTTTATACACGTGTGCTCTTTAAACTGGCCTTATGTTGTCATTTAATATAATTCATTTTATCTGAAAATACATAGCAATGGGATTTGATAGTTTGGGGTATGTTGTTCATTTTAACTCTTAATATTATTGTAATGTACTAACTTTAGAGGGTTATTTTTACAGCATTGGTTGAAAGTTTTAACCTTAAGAAAACTGGTGTTTACCTGAAGACTACGATCGATGGACATGAGTCAAAATGAAATCTCAACACGTTACAGTTAGACTTTGTCCATCCTATGCTCGTTACACACAAGATATTGGATAAATCCCATTAATTAGACTAAAGCATTTGAGAAATTTCGACTCCTATCTGATTGTTTCTCTTTGTCGTCCGTAACTGGTAGAAGTGCAAGTATTAAGACAAACTCATGAAAACCCAAACAAATGGGATTTTTTATGATCCATTTATGACCTGTTAACCAGTTTTGAAGTGAAGTGTGG
>JAPDDM010000156.1:165000-167500 GCA_027474115.1 Schizopygopsis malacanthus
AAAGGACAGATCAGATCGGCCAATCAAAGGACAGATCAGCCAATCAAAGGACAGATCAGATCGGCCAATCAAAGGACAGATAAGATCGGCCAATCAAAGGACAGATCAGATCGGCCAATCAAAGGACAGATCAGAGTGACCAATCACAGGACAGATCAGAACGGCCAATCACAGCACAGTTCACACTGCATCCACTCACCATCTCACAGTCCAGGCCAAACAGAGGGCTGTTGTCAGTCACGCAGCCGTCGCTCACTGTACACACATACCCCTCACAGCCCCAGACACCTGCACAGCATGGTGGGAAAATTACATCAGCATGTGTGTGTGTGTGTGTTGTATGTCTCAGATGTGTGTGTGTGTCTCACCCTTCACAGGATAATGCTGTTTGATCATCTCCTGTTGGGTCAGCAGGAAGCTGGTCAGACCGGCGGTGCTCAGACCGAAGCGGCGAATCACGGGATGCCACCTCAGCACAGCTGCGGCACACAGAGAGTCATGTGACACTGATCATCAGCAGCCGACCGATCGGCGAGGAACGAACCACTCACCTGGTAGCACTGCGCGTGTCTTTGCTGCTTCGTCACACACCGCGACCTCAGCGCTGAGGAGGTCAGAGGTCAGCAGGTCACCAGAGGAGGGCACCAGAGTCCATCTCTGAGAAACACAGCACTGATCAGTAACTGCAGTCAGCAGTGTTTGTGTAACAATAATGATGTCTGTGTGTGTGACTCACTGCGCTGTATTTGTTTCTCAGGTGTCTGAAGAGACTGAAGTATCTGTAGAAGTGACTCTGTGTGAGTCCATCCAGAACCATCACGTTCACACGAGACACTCGCTCATCACCCACACCGAACCAGCTGAACACACAACACACTGTCAACTGAGTGTCAGAGTGAGTGAGTGAGTGAGTGAGTGAGTGAGTGTGTGTGTGTGTGTGTGTGTGTGTGTGTGTGTGTACGTACCTGGGCTTCCTCATGCTGTGTGAGCGTCTGAGTGTGATGTAGTGGATCAGATCACACACGTCCTTCACCGACAGCACATCCTGATCCACAGAAACACACACACACTAAGTGAATGAACCAGAATCAACACACTCACTTCAAGTGCAGCACAGTGACTGAGTGAGTGAATGTGAATGAGTGAGTCTAAATGAGTCTAAAAGAGTGAACGTGAATAAATCTGAGTGAGTGAATTTGAGTCAAGTCACCAGTATCTGTGCAATCAAGCGTAGCGATTCTGAAAGAGTGAGTGTGAATGAATGAGAGTGAGTATTAATGAGTGAGAGTGAATAAGTATTAATGTGGGTGAATGAGTATTAATGTGAGTGGATGAGAGTGAATGAGTATTACTGTGAGTGAGCATTAATGTGAATTAGTATTAATGTGAATGAGTATTAATGTGAGTGGATGTGAATGGGCATTGATGTGAATGAGTATTAATGTGAGTGAGTATTAATGTGACCGAGTATTAATGTGAATGGGTAATAATGTGAATGGGTATTAATGTGAATGCGTATTAGAGTGAATGAGTATTAATGTGAGTGGATGAGAGTGAATGAGTATTAATGTGAGTGAATGAGTATTAGAGCGAATGAGTATTAATGTGAGTGGATGATAATTAATGAGTATTGGAGTGAATGATTATTAATGTGAGTGAATGAGTATTAGAGTGAATGACTATTAATGTGAGTGGATGAGAATGAATGTTAATGAGTATTAGAGTGAATGAGTATTAATGTGAGTGAGAGTGCATGAGTATTGATGTGAGTGAGAGTGCATGAGTATTAATGTGAGTGAGAGTGCATGAGTATTAGAGTGCATGAGTATTAATGTGAGTGAGAGTGGATGAGTATTGATGTGAGTGAGAGTGCATGAGTATTAGAGTACATGAGTATTAATGTGAGTGAGAGTGGATGAGTATTGATGTGAGTGAGAGTGCATGATTATTAGAGTGGATGAGTATTAATGTGAGTGAGAGTGCATGAGTATTAGAGTGGATTAGTATTAATGTGAGTGAGAGTGCATGAGTATTAGAGTGGATGAGTATTAATGTGAGTGAGAGTGCATGAGTATTAGAGTGGATGAGTAGTAATGTGAGTGAGAGTGCATGAGTAGTAATGTGAGTGAGAGTGCATGAGTATTAATGTGAGTGAGAGTGCATGAGTATTAGAGTGCATGAGTATTAATGTGAGTGAGAGTGCATGAGTATTAGAGTGGATGAGTATTAATGTGAGTGAGAGTGCATGAGTATTAGAGTGGATGAGTATTAATGTGAATGAGAGTGCATGAGTATTAGAGTGCATGAGTATTAATGTGAGTGAGAGTGCATGAGTATTAGAGTGGATTAGTATTAATGTGAGTGAGAGTGCATGAGTATTAGAGTGGATGAGTATTAATGTGAGTGAGAGTGCATGAGTATTAGAGTGGATGAGTAGTAATGTGAGTGAGAGTGCATGAGTAGTAATGTGAGTGAGAGTGCATGAGTATTAATGTGAGTG
>JAPDDM010000156.1:175000-198174 GCA_027474115.1 Schizopygopsis malacanthus
AGCAGATGAGTGTGTGTCGGTCGCTGGTGTCGCCCCGCACCGTCCTCTCCAACACACACACACCGTCCAGACCGCCGGGGACCCTCGGCACACTCGCTGCGCTCTCAGACACCACCTACGACCCAGAGAGCACAGACGCCTGCTGGAGCGATGGAGTGCTCCTCGCTGAGGAGGAGGAGCCTGAGTCCTGTGATGACCTGCCTCTGGGGGTGGAGCCAGAGTCCTGTGATGACCTGCCTCTGGGGGCGGAGCCTGAGTCCTGTGATGACATGCCTCTGGGGGCGGAGCCTGAGTCCAGTGATGACCTGCCTCTGGGGGCGGAGCCAGAGTCCAGTGATGACCTGCCTCTGGGGGTGGAGCCAGAGTCCAGTGATGACCTGCCTCTGGGGGCGGAGCCTGAGTCCTGTGATGAGCTGCCTCTGGGGGCGGAGCCTAAGTCCTGTGTTGATCTGCCTCTGGGGGCGGAGCCTCAGGTGACCACATCAGACCACTACAAACCCTCCAGACCGGCCTCCAGCTCCTCAAGTCTGTTTAAAACCCCCAAACCCCGTCACACAGACCCGTTCGGGCCATTCTCGCGCTTCTTAGGACGCAACAGCGCATCGTTCAGTGTTTACACAGACCCCCCCGCCGTCAGCTGCGCGGCTAAGATCACGCCTCCTCTGTGCGGCTGCGGGCGCAGGGCCCGGCGTCTGACGGTGGGGAACGGAGGGCCGAACCACGGCCGCGGGTTTTACTGCTGCCCCGTCAGACGCCAGGGCTGCGGCTTCTTCAAGTGGGAGTCAGGACTGATCCAGTCCAGCACACAGAACCGCCTCAGAACACCACAGACCTGCTCCAGACCCCTGCGCTGACACGCTCCGTGGGACTAACACACCAGAGGAAGAATGGGTTATTATTAAAAGAATACAGCTTTTAAGTATTTTTATGACTTCTATCAGGGACATTTGCACATGCATTATTTCTGCTTCAGGGAGAGAATCAACACACGGCATAGTGTTCCTCACAAAACATCTCACAATAGTGTATTGCATACAAAAGATGTGTGTGCCGGCTTCTCATGATGCATGCTGGGTTATCAGATACGAGAGCGTTACAGCGTTATGATTGTGATGACCTCATGAATCCTGTATTTTTATAATGTTTATAATATTGAAAACACAGTTGATGCATGTTTAATGCACTCTGTCAGGGACATGGAAACATATGCATGTACAAGAAATGAATGCATACTTTTCAGATAAAAGGAAATGTGTTCCAGATTTTGGCACTGCATTCGTAGGACAGTATATACTGTAATAATGTGAGAAATGTTGAAGTGTGAATAATGTTTGGTTTGACTGTATATAGTCTGTAATACGTGTGCTACCAATTTACTTAGTGTATATATATTTAATATGCATTATAATCCACCTTATAATGAATTGTAGTTATACTGCATTATAATATGTATGCATTGTCGGGCCCTTAAACAATATAAAGCATTAAAACAAACAATTTCATATGCAATACAGAATCTGCTAATGTTAAATTATTTATGGTGTATTACAACGAACATTATGAATTACTTTTATAATGAATTATGCACGTCATTCTAAATATTTGCATAACTTCACAAAAAGAAAACACGTGATGCGTCATGAATGGTCTTGCGAACGCGTTTGGTAATCACGTGTCCCTCTTGGCGCTCTGTATGACGCGTGGAGCGCGACAGACGCAAACACACGCTCGTGAGGAGCACGTTTCAGCCGGAGTCTCTTCGTCTCTTCATTCAGAACAAGCAGCAGAGAGAGTGTTTGATAAACAACAGTCATGTCTGAGACGCGCAAGAGGAGCTGGAAGCGCTTCGGCGGACACGCGCGCAAGAAACAGAGGGGCGCCCGCGAGCTGGAGGCGGGCGCGCAGGGTGTGCTCGTCACCTGCAACATGAACGAGCGCAAGTGCACGAGCGAAGTCTTCAGTCTGCTTAACGAGTACGCGGACGCGCTCTACGGCCCCGAGCAGGTGAGCTGCATGATGTTACCGATGTTCTTACGGTACAGTCATTCTCGAGGGCGTCAACGCTTGATGGAGGGCGCGTCTAAAGGTGCGTTCACACCAGACGCGAATGATTTAACTTGCATGTTAAGTCAATGCAAAGACGCGAAAGACAATCCTGCGGCGCGAATTGAGCGTTTTTCACTGTTTTTCAGTAATTGGTTTGAGGAAAACATTTAGCTAGTTTCCCAGTTATTTCGGAAGGTCTTCTTTTAAGTTCCGAATAATTTTTATGTAAATGTGATTTTCCTGTATCTCACAAGTAATTCTCCATGGTCATGGACGCTATTCCTAAAGGAGCTGTTGTGCTTTTAAGGGACTCTGTTAAATCATCCAACGCTTTACCTATTTCTTTAGACCCATTTGAAATCGCTGTAGGAAAACTATGCTTTTTGTCACATCCCTCATCGCTTTTTCAAAAGGAGCTTGTAACAACTCCACATGTCCCAGCCGGCATTTCAACGTTGTTTCACCGTTGAAACAACGTCAGGTACCATGGTTGAATCAACGGTGAATTACCTTTCGATTTTGCAAAACGGATCAACGTTGATATTGTGACGTCGTTTCACCTCGGAAGCAACAACGTTGATTCACCGTTGAAATCGCGACGTTGTTTCACTCTTACCTCTCGGGTTATTGAATCAACGTTGATATTGTGACCCTGTTTCACCGGCGTACCTTTCAAAGGTCGATCGTCGTTAAATGTCCAAGCAAGCATTCACTTTTGAAATTGTTAATATTGCAATTTAGCTTAAACGTCAACACCGAGATGTAAACTATGATTTTCGGTGCATATTTCGTGTTTTCAGTAACTAATAAATCTTGCTGTACATGATTTGCAATCAGACGGCATTAAAAAAAAAAACAAATAAAATGGAAAAAACCCATTCTAACTAGATGTCCATAAATCTGCAGTGCAGGGATGAGATGCTTCATTTTCTAAAGAAAAACATTTGAACAATTATGCCAAATGGAAAGAAATTCTTAGAATTTAAATATATAGTATATCTATATTGTACATTTACACTTTCACAGACTTTCTTGAGAAATTTTCACTCAACAACAAAGCACTTTCTTAAGGGTTTAATGATGTATCATAATGCAGAGGAAAAAGCTTTCATTCTAGCTTCATACACACTGCAAAGATTCACACAACATATATAAATAAATAATTATAAATATAGTTTGGAAACTTGCTCAAGTCTGTTTGACCAAAAATACATAAACCATAACACTAACAAACACTAAAATCTTACAATTTCCAAACTTCTGACCAACATATGTACACATTTCTTAACATTCAAAAATATCAACAATTAAGTGAAAAGGAATCCAAGTAAAAGTAAGGAAAGTTTGTAGAACTAGTAAGAAGTGATGTGTACAGTCAGTTGATGAGAGAGTGTGTGTGAGAGAGGATGAGTGTGTGAGTGAGTTGATGAGTGAGTGTGAGCATGTGTGTGAGAGAGGATGAGTGTGTGTGTGTGTGTGTGTGAGAGAGAGAGAATGAGTGTGTGAGAGAGTGTGTGTGTGAGTTGATGAGTGTGTTTGTGTGAGAGAGTGAGTTGGTGAGTGAGTGTGTGAGAGGATGAGTGTGAGAGTGAGTTGGTGAGTGAGTGTGTGAGAGGATGAGTGTGAGAGTGAGTTGGTGAGTGTGTGTGCATGTGTGTGTGTGTGAGAGAGAGAGTGAGTTACTAGAACTAGTAAGAAGTCATTTGTAGAACTTTACATTTCTCTAGCAACAGTCAATTAAAAAAAAATAGGTATCTTCAAGGAAGAGTCTTCTTACGGCCATCACCACCCATCCTCTCTGGTGCAAAAAAAAAAAGGTATCTTCAAGGAAGAGTCTTCTTACGGCCACCACCACCCATCGATGCTCTCTGGTGCATATTTTAAATATTTGGACATGGCCTCCATTACTTTTGTACTTGTTGTGTTGTGTGCATTGATGACTGCATATAAAGAGAAAAATCAAAACAGCCCAGATCAAAAACAATTCTATACATTTATGGAAAAGCTTTTAAGGATGTAAAAGTTATTAGGATCACAATTGACCTTATGCACAGTAGCTTCCCTGTTTTCGATAAGCCAGCTCAGTCATTCTCGCATATTATACATCATACATGTCTGTGCAAGCACTCACATAATGCGTTTAACTCATGACCTTGCGTATATTTGTGAAATCAGACTTACCTTTTTGATCCCGCGCCCTCGCAGACCACTTCTTTCGCGCTCTCCCTCTTTCTCTGGCTAGTCTCACCTCCAGTCTCGTGATATAACATTACCTGAATCGACAGAAATAATGACAACGACGGTTGAACAGTTAAACAGGAACAAATGAGCTTATGTAATTTAGTTTTTTTTTAAATGATGAATTTGTTTAAAATATTCTAACGTTTTTCTCTGAAAATCGCCGTATTGCGCAGCAGCTCTCTCACTTACAGGCTCAGCGACCTCACTCGTTCGCGCGATCCGTCACGTGATGTTCTCTGCGTGGTGTAACGGCAACTCTCAGATGCTGTTGCAGCTAGTATTATGTAGTAAACTCACGCAATGCCAGGAAAATGCCGTTTTAACAATGTATGGCTTGACGAAAAGTATAAGGGTTGGCTTGAGAAAGATCAGGACCCGGGACGTGCAAAAGGTAGCCTACGCTGTGGCGTAAATGGTTCGACATTTCGAACATGAGAGAGGCAGCGCTGTCTAGCCATGCTAAAGGTGCAAAGCACCAGTCTGCTGCTACAGCTGCGTGCTCGACATCTCCCGATCACCGGCTCTTTCACTCGTGTGACTGACATGACACCCGCTCCCAGCTGCGGTGCTTCCCTGTCATCCACTGTTAAACAAGACCATTCTGAGTGCCGTGTCCAGAAACGAAACTCTAAAGGTGCGTTCACACCAGACGCGAATGAAGCGTTACGCGCGAACGATTTACATGTCAAGTCAATGCAAAGACGCGATAGACAATCCGCAAAGCATCCGCATCCGCAATGCAAAGACGCGCTATTCGCGCCTTAACTGCAGAGGTACTGTGGGCGCTAAAGGTGGCTAATTCGTTAATTGTGTTACTGTGCAATCATTATTTAAATAAATGGTTATTTTGTATTCTAAACGACAAAGCTTGTCATTTATTTTAGTAAAAATATGCTGTGGTAAAACATGGATTTTTCTTCTTATTTAACATGCTTTGGATAAAACCGTCTGCTAAATAATAAATAACATGTATACACAGGTGTGACCAGACACTTATCCCACGAGACAAGATTTTTAGACTTGATGAAATATATAGGGGAAAATAGCATTTTATTCAAACGAAAAACACAAAATGCAAAAAAATGTAGGTGCATTTTGAAATCAACTTGTGCTTAATGAAATTAAACTTCTATTTTAATGAATTATATGCAGTAATAACAACATGTAAACTAGAGCTGCATGATTCTGGATAAATTGAATCACAATTTTTTTTTATATAAATTGGAGATCACGATTCTGAAAAAAAAAAAGATTAGAAAACTAAACAAAATAATGTAATTTACTAGTGGTTCTGACAAAATGCCGGCAGCTTCAAAAAAGACGCCAAGTGTGAACACCGCCTTAGTTGGCTTTCCCAAGCCAACTTAATTAACTTCTGTTTTCTACATCTATCTTATGTGTTCTCTCTAACTTCTGACTTCTAACACAGTGGCCTGTTTCATAAAACAAGTTTACCAGATAGGCCAAGCTTATTTCGGTTAGTCATAGCTCAACCTCAGTCACTGTGGGAACTTCCTGGAAAACTAACCTGGTCCAGGGCAGGCTTACTGTCTAAGCTGAGCTCCTCTAACATGGACCAATAGGAATGCAATGATATTACCACTGACTCTCTCACCATGCCGCCTTTGTCTCTGGTTTTATGACAGCTGTACCTTTTATAGTTAGCAGAAAAGATAGCAGAACATTAGAAAATTAAAATCTAAAATTGTTCTATAAAGCTTTAAAATCACAAAATTAAAAGTTAAAATCACTAAAGTAAAAGTATATTTTAATTGCTATGTGAAACACATTAACTCATCTGAGCTTAGTAATTAGGACTAATTTGCTTACAGTATTGTATTAGCTTATTTTATTTACAATAGCTAATCCCTTTACAGTTACTGCTATTATAAAAATACATATAGGTTTAAAATTCTACAAAAGGCACATTTAATGTCCAATAGGGCTGTCAAAAATAAAATAAAATGGAATTTCGAATATTAGTCGAATAAAAAAAAAAAATCCACATTCGAATGCAAAACGTTGCATTTTTTCCATAACAGGTACATACTGACAAACCAAGCTAAATTTTTATTTTTTTAAACCTTAGCTATGGTTCAGTGGCAATGAATAGGTTATATTCTGGAATTTACCACTGCCTCTGATGTCTCTATAGTTAAAGATTAGATAATTCTGATGATAGGACGTTATGAAAATAGAGCATATCGCCCAACATTAGTCTCGTTAAACTATTATTTGCTCAGACAACTTGCAAAACAGTAAAACTAACATGAAAAAAAAATCGTGATAATATTGTGAATCATATTTCTGAAGAAAAAAAACTTGATAGGATATGTTTTTCCATATCGCTCATCCCCACTTTCTTTCGTGCTCTTTCCCTTGGCTAGTCTCGCTTCCAATCTCGCGATATTAACTGTTACCCTGAATGGACAGTAATGACAAGGACTGTTAAACGGAAAAATTATCTTACTTACAGTTTTGTTTGCTGAAATTTTGAATCTGTGTGTACACGTATAATGTCTGAAAATCGTCGTAGCAACCGCAAAAGCACAAAACGACACTGAAGCGGCACGAGTAACGTTAAGTTAAGTTAGGCCTCAATCGACAACTGTAAAAGTAGGCCTCCGCGACACACGTGGAAAAGCATTCCCTGAATATCGAGTTAATTAATTCAACAAACTGTGCAATTACAATTCTCCAAGCACTCACATAATGCGTTTAACTCATGACCTTGCGTATATTTGTGAAATCAGACTTACCTTTTTCAACCCGCGCTCTCCCTCTTTCTCTGGCTAACGTTAGTCTCACCTCCAGTCTCGTGATATAACGTTAATGTACCTGAATCGACATAAATAATGACAACGACTGTTAAACAGGAACAAATGAGCTTATGTAATTTAGTTTTTTTGAAATTATGAATTTGTTTAAAATAGTCTAACCTTTTCCTCTGAAAATCGCCGTATTGCGCAGCAGCTCTCTCACTTACAGGCTCAGCGACCTCACTCAGAAAGACGGTCAGGATAACGGTCATATTTTCAAACTTAAAATGGCGCGCACAGTTTCATTGGCCAGTTTCATGAATGACAGACAGATTAACCAATCATGATCAAAGCAAATAAGGTTAAATAACCAATAGAAATTGTTTCAGCGTGGTAAGCAGCGCAATGTGTTTAGTTTTATTGTTGATAATATTTATACCAGAAGGTTTCATGATAAAAATGTAAAATGATGATAAAATAATAATAATGATCTTAATAATAATTTAAAAGGCAGAAATGATTTATTCTGTACATACATTAAGTGATTCAACATACAGATCTTGTAAAAAAAAAACAAAGTTGTTTTATAAGTGTTTTTTATTACCCTTTTTCAACCATTAAGCATTAAACATTATTTCAACGTAGTTTTAACATTGAAACAACAACTGTCATTTTTTCAACCATATTTCGACGTTGAAGGTTGGTCATGTACCGGTTGGTTTTCAACCGTTAAGCATTAAACATTGTTTCAACGTTGTTTCGACGTTGAAACAACAACTGACCTTATTTCAACCATATTTCAACGTTGAAGGTCGGTCATGTGCCGGCTGGGGTGTGGTCTTATTGGAAGAATGTTGTTGATCAGACATTTAAAACTTTTTTTTGACTATCCATAAATATAATTTTGGATAGTCACAATTATAATTCGACTAGTCACAATGACAATTAGAGAAATCTCCAATTATAATTGCACTAGTAAGAAATCGAATTAGAGATATCTCTAAATACTTTATGACTAGTCAAAACTCCATTTAAGATATCTGTAATTACATTAGAGATATCTTCAATAGAGCGTCATACATCCGCAAATGTAATTATAGATATCTCTAATTCAATTTCGACTAGTCACAATTATAGTTGAAGATATCTGAATTGCAATTGCTCCTAGTCGAATTGCTGTTGTGTGAGGTCAGAATAAATGTACTCAGCTCCTCCCCCCACACCAGAGCTTAAAAAAAAACTCACTACTAAAAGATTCAGTGAGATAAAATGGTTGAGGTAATTTTAAATTCAATAATTCAAATTTATAAATTTAAATTTATACTACTTATTTGAAATAGTGGCAATTATCTGCACCTTGGTATTGTAGTACATTATAAAACAGTACACAATGATAACAAATTGAGTGTAAATTATAATTTTAATTCCAGTTTTTAAATGGATGCCACCTTATTGGGACAATAAAGCCCTCCTACACCCTAACCCTACCAAATATTTATTTTCAACTTTTTAATTGTTTCCTTCATTTTTATTGAAAATAAATGCCTTTCCGATACGATTTGAGATTTGAAAAGGGAGAAAAAAAGTTTGGCCAAAGGTGGATTATAACTCGGGTTGATCCTATCAGAAAGCATTCACTGTTACCTCTACACCACTGTGTGAATGGGGCATAGTGTTAATTCACTAGAGATGTGTTACTGTAGTATAGTTCACTATAGTGATGAGTTAGTGTAGTGTAGTTTACTATAGAGATGCGTTACTGTAGTATAGTGGACTATAGAGATGCGTTACTGTAGTATAGTGCACTATAGAGATGTGTTACTGTAGTATAGTTTACTATAGAGATGCGTTACTGTAGTATAGTGCACTATAGAGATGCGTTACTGTAGTATAGTGCACTATAGAGATGCGTTACTGTAGTATAGTGCACTATAGAGATGCGTTACTGTAGTTTAGTTTACTATAGAGATGCGTTACTGTAGTATAGTTTACTATAGATATGCGTTACTGTAGTATAGTTTACTATAGATATGCGTTACTGTAGTATAGTTTACTATAGATATGCGTTACTGTAGTATAGTTTACTATAGAGATGCGTTACTGTAGTATAGTGCACTATAGAGATGCGTTACTGTAGTATAGTGCACTATAGATATGCGTTACTGTAGTATAGTGCACTATAGAGATGCGTTACTGTAGTATAGTGCACTATAGAGATGCGTTACTGTAGTTTAGTTTACTATAGAGATGCGTTACTGTAGTATATTTCACTATAGAGATCCGTTACTGTAGTATAGTGCACTATAGAGATGCGTTACTGTAGTATAGTTCACTATAGTGATGAGTTAGTGTAGTTTACTATAGAGATGTGTTACTGTAGTATACTTTACTGTAGATATGCGTTACTGTAGTATAGTGCACTATAGAGATGTGTTACTGTAGTATAGTGCACTATAGAGATGTGTTACTGTAGTATAGTGCACTATAGAGACGTGTTACTGTAGTATAGTTTACTATAGAGCTGTGTTACTGTAGTATAGTTTACTATTTAGATGCGTTACTGTAGTATAGTTTACTATAGATATGTGTTACTGTAGTATAGTTTACTGTAGATATGAGTTACTGTAGTATAGTTTACTATAGATATGTGTTACTGTAGTATAGTTTACTATAGAGATGCGTTATTGTAGTATAGTTTACTATAGATATGCGTTACTGTAGTATAGTTTACTATAGAGATGCGTTGCTGTAGTATAGTGCACTATAGAGATGCGTTACTGTAGTATAGTGCACTATAGATATGCGTTACTGTAGTATAGTGCACTATAGATATGCGCTACTGTAGTATAGTGCACTATAGAGATGCATTACTGTAGTGTAGTGCACTATAGATATGCGTTACTGTAGTATAGTGCACTATAGAGATGCGTTACTGTAGTATAGTTTACTATAGATATGCGTTACTGTAGTATAGTTTACTATAGAGGTGCGTTACTGTAGTATAGTGCACTATAGATATGCGTTACTGTAGTATAGTGCACTATAGAGATGCGTTACTGTAGTATAGTGCACTATAGATATGCGTTACTGTAGTATAGTGCACTATAGAGATGCGTTACTGTAGTATAGTGCACTATAGAGATGTGTTACTGTAGTATAGTTTACTTTAGATATGCGTTACTGTAGTATAGTTTACTATAGATATGCGTTACTGTAGTATAGTGCACTATAGAGATGTGTTACTGTAGTTTAGTTTACTATAGAGATGTGTTACTGTAGTATAGTTTACTATAGATATGCGTTACTGTAGTATAGTTTACTATAGAGATGCGTTATTGTAGTATAGTTTACTATAGATATGCGTTACTGTAGTATAGTTTACTATAGAGATGCGTTACTGTAGTATATTGCACTATAGAGATGCGTTATTGTAGTATAGTTTACTATAGATATGCGTTACTGTAGTATAGTTTACTATAGAGATGCGTTACTGTAGTATATTGCACTATAGAGATGAGTTACTGTAGTATAGTTTACTTTAGATATGCGTTACTGTAGTATAGTGCACTATAGAGATGAGTTACTGTAGTATAGTTTACTTTAGGTATGCGTTACTGTAGTATAGTTTACTATAGATATGCGTTACTGTAGTATAGTTTACTATAGAGATGCGTTATTGTAGTATAGTGCACTATAGAGATGCGTTACTGTAGTATAGTTTACTTTAGATATGCGTTACTGTAGTATATTTTACTATAGATATGCGTTACTGTAGTATAGTTTACTATAGAGATGCGTTATTGTAGTATAGTTTACTATAGAGATGCGTTATTGTAGTATAGTTTACTTTAGATATGCGTTACTGTAGTATAGTTTACTTTAGATATGCGTTACTGTAGTATAGTTTACTATAGATATGCGTTACTGTTGTATAGTTTACTATAGAGATGCGTTATTGTAGTATAGTGCACTATAGAGATGCGTTACTGTAGTATAGTTTACTATAGATATGTGTTACTGTAGTATAGTGCACTATAGATATGTGTTACTGTAGTATAGTGCACTATAGAGATGCGTTACTGTAGTATAGTGCACTATAGATATGCGTTACTGTAGTATAGTTTACTATAGATATGCGTTACTGTAGTTTAGTTTACTATAGATATGAGTTACTGTAGTTTAGTTTACTATAGATATGCGTTACTGTAGTATAGTTTACTATATAGATGTGTTACTGTAGTTTAGTTAACTATAGAGATGCGTTACTGTACTATAGTTCACTATCATGAGGACATTATTTTTAACTCCTTGTTTTTATTGCTGTAAATGATTATTTCACTTTTTTTTTATGTAAAGCACTTTGAATTACCAATGTGTATGAAATGTGCTATACAAATAAACTTGACTTGACTTGACTTGACTATATTTCACACTATTGCTGTATGTGTTACAGCCTGCAGACACACAGGACAGTCTCAGTGAGGATGATGAAGATGCCGAGGCGGCTCTGAAGAAGGAAGTGTCTCAGATACAGTCATCTATGAAGACACATCAGCAGAGGTTCAGTGCGGTGGACAGCGGAGCTAATAACGTGGTGTTCATTCGGACTCATGGAGTCGGTGAGAGAATCAGATCATGAGCTCCATCAGAGCACCTCAGATTCAGATCATAACCTCTCTCTCGCTCTCTCTCTCAGACCCGGAGCAGCTGGTGCATCACATTCTGTCAGACCTCCACCAGACGAAGAAGAGGAAGTCTCGTTTGATCCTGCGCATGCTGCCCGTCAGTGGCACATGTAAAGCGTTTCATGAGGACATGGAGAAGTTCCTGAGTGTGTTTCTGGAGCGCTGGTTCAGAGCGCCGATGCGAGCCACATACCAGGTCCGCTTCAAAGCCAGAAACAGCAGCCACAACAAGAGAGACGAGGTCATCAATGCTGTGGCGGGTACAGCAGCACACTCACACTATAACACACACACACACACACACACAGTATAACGCACATACTCACTTTATAACACACAATCACACTATAAAACACACACACACACACACACACACACACACACAATAACACACAAATACTCACACTATAACAGACACACACACACACAAATACACACACTCACTTTAACACACACACACACACACACACACACACTATAACTCATACACACACACACACTCTCACACACACACACACACACACTATAACACACACTCGCACTGTAACATTCACATTATAACACACTCACACTATAACACACACACACACACACACACACTATAACAAACACTCACACTACAACACATACATGCACACACTCTCTCTCTCTCTCTCTCTCTCTCACACACACACACACTCTCTCTCACACACACACACACACACACACACACACACTCTCTCACACACACACACACACACACACACACTCTCTCACACTCACACACTATAACACACACACACACACACACGCTCGTGTCTCATCTCTGTCTTTTTTCTTTTGGGTTCAGGTCTGGTGGGGAAGCTGAATCCGCTGAATAAGGTGGATCTGACCAACCCTGAGCTCTCCATCATCATCGAGATCATCAAGTCTGTCTGCTGCGTCAGCGTCCTCAAGGACTACATGCTCTTCCGCAAGTACAACCTGCAGGAAGTGGCCAATCAGAACACAGGTCCACAGGAAGCAGCCAATCAGAACACGGGCCTGCAGGAAGCAGCCAATCAGAACACGGGCCCACAGGAAGCAGTCAATCAGAAGACAGCCCCACAGGAAGCAGCCAATCAGAATACAGCCCCACAGGAGGCAGCCAATCAGACGCAGGAACACGGGGAGGGAGAGAAAGCAGATGGCAGCGCAGAGAGCTGTGACATCACCACTGGCAACGGGACGAAGGAGGCGGAGCTTGAGTGAATGTGTGTCACATGACTCTGGCCGTGTTTTTAAAATAATTTCTACACAGTTTGTATGTTTTGTTCAGGCTTGCGTTTGTACTTCTGTGTGTTGGGTGATATTAACCGTTTCTGTTTGTTGTACGGGATTCTTCTGTAATTTTCCTCCGAGAAGAAGGCAATAAAAGAGCTGAAATCACATGTGATGTTTCATTATCTAAACACAGTTCTGCTGTATTCTTAGGGCAGGTCCTCAGAAACGCTCCGGGGTCATGGTGCTGCTAAAGGTCACGGCGTGCTGAAACAATAGTGATTAGCCGTGTCTCTCTCTGGAGACGAGGATTAGCCGTGACCTTTCCTGATCAGGAGCCAGGGGTCACAGCGGGAGTCACCGGTGTTTACTCACACATGCTTTCTGAACTGTTTATATGCATCTTAATGTTTCAGAGAAGTGAGAGGAACCTGAGAAAACCTCACTTGGGGAACATTCTCATAATAATGTTAAAAAATACACAAGGTTTTCTGTTAGGTTTGGTGTGTATGTTATTATTGTAACTAAGTGTAGATAAAACAATAGAAGTCGAATTAGAAACTTGTCTCTCCTGTGTGAGAGAGTGTGTGTGTGTGTGTGTGTGTGTGTGTGTGCGCGCATGCACGTGTGTGTGTGTGTGTGTGTGAGAGTGTGTGTGTGAGAGTGTGTGTGTGTGTGAGAGTGTGTGTGTGTGAGAGAGAGAGTGTGTGTGTGTGTGAGAGAGTGCACGTGTGTGTGTGAGAGAGTGCACGTGTTGTGCGTGAGTGTGTGTGTGTGTGTGCGTGTGTGAGAGAGTGTGTGTGTGTGTGTGTGCGCGTGTGTGTGTGTGAGAGAGAGAGTGTGTGTGTGTGTGAGAGAGTGCACGTGTGTGTGTGAGAGAGTGCACGTGTGTGCGTGAGTGTGTGTGTGTGCGTGTGAGAGAGTGTGTGTGTGTGTGTGCGAGTGTGTGCGCGTGTGTGTGCGTGTGTGTGAGAGAGAGTGTGTGTGTGTGAGAGAGAGAGTGTGTGTGTGTGCGTGTGTGTGTGTGTGTGTGTGTGTGAGAGAGAGTGTGTGTGTGTGTGTGTGAGAGAGAGAGTGTGTGTGTGCGTGTGTGTGTGTGCGTGCGTGTGAGAGAGTGTATGTGTGTGAGAGAGAGAGGGTGTGTGTGTGTGTATGTGTGTGTGAGAGAGAGAGAGTGTGTGCGTGTGTGTGTCAGCTGAGGTCGGGCTCCTACAGTGTGTAAGATGGCATGTGGTGTGACCTTTAACATCCTCCTCCTTGAGATGGACAGATTTCTAGCAGATTTAATCTTGCTTTAACTTGGAGTCAAAACCAGCACACATTTGTTTTTTGGGGTATTTTCTCTCACCTTATATTGTGCGATATAATAGTGGCAATAGTATAATAGTAAATAAATAAATAGTGACAGTAAAATTAAAGTTAATAAAGTTATTTAACCCAACAAATAAAATGGCAGCTGTTGCTGAATTTACACTGCAACAGGTGTGTTAAAAGCAGATCCATGCAGGTTATGATATTTAAATCGAGTGATGAATATGATGATGATGAAGAGGAGGATGAATGACGTCACTCGTGTTTCACTGACAGCTCGAGACTCTCAGCAGCTGCGCGCGACTCAAACTCCCCTCAGGTAAACACATCTTCGTCTTATTACCTTAAACTTCATAAACATTTACTATTATTAATATTTGCATGAATCACCCTGACGGATATATTAGTTATTAGTCGAGAGGAAGCGTCACGTGATTCTCTGTGTTGAGTAAAGTTAATGAAGCGCGCGCGACTCGGACTGAGAAAACACAATGCATGCAAATTAGTGTCACAGAGGCTACTTTATAATTAGACATCTGCGTTATTAAATGAGTGACTACTGATTGGAGACATATTTAACTCAAACTCAAACCTCTCTAAATTAAAACCCGGTTATTGTGTAATTTTTTGTATACATATTGTGACTGAGAATTGAGGATAAATAAAATATGCATTGTGTGAAAAGTGCTTTAGAAATAAACAGACTAAACAAAACCAAGACCAAGAATGCCATGCAAAAACCAGTAATTATAAACATATTAAAATAAAACAAAATACTGTATACAAAATCCTGTTACAGCAATCTGATTAGCAGCATTTAAATAGAAAAACAACTTTACACTTACATTAAAATATACATAAATCATAAAAATATAAAAGAGCAATAAAATCACAAAGCTCAAGTCATTAGTGTCCATAGTTAATTTTTCTATGGGGATCATTATTGCACAGAATCTGTTTAATAATTTTGATAAATTAATGTATTCATATGATCAGGCTCAGATGGCATCATGAGTTGCCGTGGTGACGTGGGCGGGGTCTTCAGCGAGGACGCGCCTCGTCCTCCAGTGCCGGGTCAGGAAGGCGGGGTCTACTGCAGTAAGACTGCATCTCATTGGTCGGAGGCTCCGGCGCGCCGCTCTGGTGCGGATCTGGGGTTCGAGTCTGAGGGCAGCGGGTCACCGGACGGGCCGTTCGAACCCTGGGCCGAGACGCTGCTCACGCTGCTGGAGGACCGCGATGGCACGGCTCTGTTCCTGCGCTTCTTGCAGACGCTGGGCTGCGCACCACTGCTGGAGTTCTGGTTCGCTTGCTGTGGCTTCCAGAAGCTTCCCGAGGACACCACGCAGCGGCGGCTCAAGCTGGCCAGAGCCATGTACCGCTGCTACCTGTGTGAGGGCATGGTGTCCCGCTGGATCACAGCGGAGACCAGGAGCAGCATACGGGAGCGCATTCAGCAGCTGCAGCTGGACTCAGGCCTGTTTGAGCAGGTGCATGCGCAGGTGCAGGCGGTGTTACGGGACAGTCTGTTCCCGCTCTTCCTCCGGTCTGACGTCTATCTGAAACACACTCACACTGTTGAACCGTCACCAGGGACACGGTTACCAGGATACCAGACCACGCCTTCACAGGGGGAGGAGTCTGAGAAAGAGATCCTCCTTCCCCACAACGCAGCCAATCAGAAGCGTGCAGCTGATCAGGAGTGCAGGTAAGGTGCAGTGCTTATTTTGAGTGAGATGTGGGTGATATGTGAGTGAGATGTGGGTGAGATGGAGTGATATGTGGGTGAGATGGAGTGAGATGTGAGTGAGATGGAGTGAGATGTGGGTGAGATGGAGTGAGATGTGGGTGAGATGGAGTGAGAAGCGGGTGAGATGCGGGCGAGATGGAGTGAGAAGCGGGTGAGATGGAGTGAGAAACGGGTGAGATGTGGGTGAGATGTGGGTGAGATGGAGAGAGATGTGGGTGAGATGCGGGTGAGATGGAGAGAGATGTGGGTGAGATGGAGTGAGATGCGGGTGAGATGGAGTGAGTTGTGGGTGAGATGGAGTGAAATGTGGGTGAGATGAAGTGAGATGGAGTGAGATGCGGGTGAGATGGAGTTAGAAGCGGGTGAGATGTGGGTGAGATGGAGTGAGGTGTGGGTGAGATGAGTGAGAAGCGGGTGAGATGTGGGTGAGATGGAGTGAGAAGCGGGTGAGTTGAGTGAGATGTGTGTGAGATGGAGTGAGAAGCGGGTGAGATGGAGTGAGAAGCGGGTGAGATGTGAGTGAGATGGAGTGAGATGTGGGTGAGATGGAGTGAGATGCAGGTGAGATGGAGTGAGAAGCGGGTGAGATGTGGGTGAGATGGAGTGAGATGGAATGAGAAGCAGGTGAGATGTGAGTGAGATGTGGGTGAGATGGAGTGAGAAGCAGGTGAGATGGAGTGAGAAGCAGGTGAGATGTGAGTGAGATGTGGGTGAGATGGAGTGAGAAGCAGGTGAGATGTGAGTGAGATGTGGGTGAGATGGAGTGAGAAGCAGGTGAGATGTGGGTGAGATGGAGTGAGAAGTGGGTGAGATGTGGGTGAGATAGAGTGAGATGTGGGTGAGATGCAGGTGAGATGGAGTAAGAAGTGGGTGAGATGGAGTGAGATGTGGGTGAGATGTAGGTGAGATGGAGTAAGAAGCGGGTGAGATGTGGGTGAGATGTGGGTGAGATGGGGTGAGATGGAGTGAGATGGATTGAGATGGATTGAGATGTGGGTGAGATGGAGTGAGATGCGAGTGAGATGGAGTGAGATGACACCACACTTTCATCATATACACTGATATGTTCCTTCGACAGGCAGCGGCGTCACGTGTGTCATCGACACCACCGAACACAAGAGAGAGACACGAGACACACACATCTGCCGCACACACCGGTGAGTTAAACAAACACGTGAATATGTTCTTTTCTAGCTCTGCATGTGACAAGACGTGTGTGATATGAGCTTGATAATCTCAGTAAACAGGTGTGTGTGTGTGTGTGTGTGTGACAGGTGAAGATGACGCCACACACCTTTGCAGCTGAGCTGATGAGACGTTTGCAGGAGCTGCAGATACAAACTCAGTGAGTTACTGCCACAGATATACAGGGCTCATCAAATGCATTTTCAGATCTTTGTATTATGTTTCTGGAGTGAAGGTACCAATGTGTAATGCACCCTGGCAGTGTTTATAATCAGATGATTATAACTGGAAACACATTGTACTGGAATAGCACTGAACACAACCTGAGTGTGTTATCGCATCATTTCCTGTGCTGACAGGAAGAAGAAACAGATGCATCCTCCTCGTGCCATTCGCTAAAGAGACATCAGCACACGTGACACGAGGAGCATCGAGACGAGTCCAGTCAGTGTTCACCTGCTGATCAGAGTCTCAGCAACGGATGCACTGCAGTGAATGGGTGCCGTCAGTACGAGAGCTGATTGAAGTTATGCAGATAAGCCGGTTATTATCTAGGAAGCACACTGGAGAGCTTTATTGATTATTTTTTCATGCATTCTTGTCCTGTTGCAAATAAAGCCTTTAATGCAATAATTCTGTCTCTTATTCTCCCATAAACCGCTCGTTATGAGACGGGTCGTTTATATGATGCATTGCAGTGAGACAGAACACATGCATGTGTAAACACAACCCAGGATCAACGCAGTATACTCTATTAGTGTGTTACGATGGGCTGAATGCTGCTGATGGAAGAGAACACGGGTTATTGTTTGGGAATAGTAACTTGATTTTGAGATGTGTTTGCAGTGTATTGTTGTAATTTGGTAATTAGTGTTTAGTTTGCAGTGTGTTATTGTTATTGTCATAAAGATCGTAAAAACTGGAAATTGTGAAATTCTCTTGCAGCTGATTTTAAAGACTCGGATGTTGTGTATTTTTCAATCTTATGGTAAAATATACTCTTTTGTTACTTGAAATGAAATAAAGCTTAGTTAAATAATAATATATTATTATTGTGTGTGTGTGTGTGAGAGAGAGAGAGAGAGTGTGTGTGTGTGTGTGTGTGTGTGTGTCTGTGTCTGTAAGTAACACACTCGTCGGTGTGTGTGTGTGTGTAAGTAACACACTCGTCGGTAGTGTGTGTGTGTGTAAGTAAGTGATGAACACACTCGTCGGTGTTAGTGTGTGTGTGTGTGTAAGTGATGAACACACTCGTCGGTGTTAGTGTGTGTGTGATGAACACACTTGTCTGTGTTAGTGTGTGTGTGTGAGTAAGTGATGAACACACTCGTCGGTGTTAGTGTGTGTGCATGTTTGTGTGTGTGAGTAAGTGATGAACACACTCGTCGGTGTTAGTGTGTGTGCGTGTGTGATGAACACACTCGTCGGTGTAGTGTGTGTGTGTGTAAGTAACACTCGTCGGTGTAGTGTGTGTGTGTGTGTGTAAGTAACATCCTCGTCGGTGTAGTGTGTGTGTGTGTGTGTGTGTGTGTAAGTAACACTCGTCATTGTAGTGTGTGTGTAAGTAACACTCGTCGGTGTAGTGTGTGTGTGTGTGTGTAAGTAACATACTCGTCGGTGTAGTGTGTGTGTGTAAAGTAACACTCGTCGGTGTAGTGTGTGGTGTGGGTAAGTAACACTCGTCGGTGTGTGTGTGTGTGTGTGAGTGTAGTAACACTCGTCGGTGTGTGTGTTTGTGTGTGTGTGTGTGTAAGTAACACTCGTCGGTGTAGTGTGTGTGTATGTGTGTGTGTAAGTAACATACTCGTCGGTGTAGTGTGTGTGTGTAAGTAACACTCGTCGGTGTAGTGTGTGTGTGTAAGTAACACTCGTCGGTGTGTGTGTTTGTGTGTGTGTGTGTGTAAGTAACACTCGTCGGTGTAGTGTGTGTGTATGTGTGTGTGTAAGTAACATACTCGTCGGTGTAGTGTGTGTGTGTAAGTAACACTCGTCGGTGTAGTGTGTGTGTGTAAGTTACACTCGTCGGTGTAGTGTGTGTGTGTGTGTGTGTGTGTGTGTGTTTGTGTGTGTAAGTAACACTCGTCGGTGTAGTGTGTGTTGCTGCAGTACCGGCGGCGCTCGGCAGGCGGCAGTACTCCAGAGCTCTCAGACAGCAGAAGCAGCGGCGCAGCGAGGACTTCTTGTGAGAGTTCGACTCAGTTCGGAGACGATGATGGACCCGCTGGACGCGGTTCTGGACGAGGTGGCGCTGGAGGGTTTGGACGGGATCAGCATTCAGACCCTGTGGCTGCGGCTGCGGAGTCGACAGCCCGAGTTCGGTCTGAATCTGGATCCGCTCAGTCAGCAGTTCATCTGGAGCAGCTTGATCCGAGCCGCGGAGATCCGCTTCTACCTGCTGCCGGAGGAGCGGAGAACCTTGACCCTGCACGACCGGTAACGCTTACTATAGTACACACCATCTTTACTATAGTACTCACTCCGTACTGTAGTAAACACGGAGTAATGCTGTAAATACTGAGTAAGTCTGAGGACTCGTGAGTGTCTGTCAAAGTAAACACAGCGCTGCAGACTGCGACCAAAAATATTAATCTTTAATATTGAAGATCGCCACTGGCGACTATATTTACTAGTGATGGGCGCGTTCTAATCACTGGTTCGTGAAGCTCCGAATCCTCTCTCTCTCTCTCTCTCTCTCTCTCTCTCTCTCTCTCTCTCTCTCTCTCTCTCTCTCTCTTCTCTCTATCTGTCTGTCTGTCTCTCTCTCTCTCTCTCTCTCTCTCTCTCCACACACACACACACACACACACACACACACACACACACACACACACACACACACACACACTCTCTCTCTCTCTCAATTTCAATTTAAGTGTGCTTTATTGGCATGACAAAAACTATACATTTGTATTGCCAAAGCAATTGCAGCTGGGCTGCTCATAAGTAGTGCACATTTGAATTAACAGAAAGAAAAATAATAATAGTAATAAAACAAATATTTAAACCGTATTAAATATGTAGTGCAAAATGAATGACTATTGTAAGTATGTGAAATAAAATTAAATAAAGTACAGTATAAGATTTATACAGGCAAAATATACATTTAAGTAATATAAAGGGGTAATATGTCATAATATAATCTACATGTGCTGGAAACATCAGCTCAGGGCAGACGGAGTGTCTTCTCTTCTGTGGTGACAGAGAGACACATATTGAGCAGCAAGCACACAGCAGGTATTGTGTTCTCCGAGCAGATATGCTAGTTTCTCCTGGTCTGGAAGAGTTGTAAATGTGGGATGGATCAGCTGTATTTTGTCGTAGTACACTCTCCGTATATCTG
The DNA here is from genome assembly GCA_027474115.1 of Schizopygopsis malacanthus. NCBI lineage: Eukaryota > Metazoa > Chordata > Actinopteri > Cypriniformes > Cyprinidae > Schizopygopsis > Schizopygopsis malacanthus. The sequence continues at coordinate 195,557 of JAPDDM010000156.1, forward strand.
TGTATTTGGAGCACTCTGTCAGGAAGTGCAGTTCTGTTTCCATCTGATTCAGGTCACAGTGTGAACACAATCTCTGCTCCGGGGGCAGCCATGTTTGTCTGTGTCTGCCCGTCTCTATCATCAGCTTGTGTCCGCTGAGTCTGTATCTGGTCAACGTGCTTCTCAGTTTCTTATCTGACACTGTGAACAGATACTCTGCCATACTGTACTCTCTCTTTAGGTACAGATAGCATTGTGTTTTACTCTGTTGTTGAGTTTGGGTTTGCCAGTGAGTGATGTAGCTCTGTTTGATTTGTGCAGTGATCTGATTGTTCTGATGTTGTGATTCAGAGCATCAGTAGATGTTAGTGAAGCATCAGGACTGAAGCTCTGGATCAGCTGGAGGAAGGGCTTGCTTTCTTTGCTCATCTCTTGGTATTGCAGGGCTTTATAATGGTATGATTGGGGATCACTGAGCTTCAGATGTTCCAGAATTTAATTGCCCTTTTTTGTATCTTAGTGATTAGAGGATATTTGCCTAATTCTGCCCTGCATGCGTTATTTGTTGTGTGCCGGTGCACGTGTAATATATTTTTACAGAGTTCTGCATGCAGGGTCTCCAATCGGATGTTTTTTTCCCATTTGGTGAGATCTTGACTTGGGTTTGTCAGTGGACCCCACACCTCGCTGCCATAGAGTGCAATGGGCTCAATTACTGATTCTACTATTTTCAGCCAATTCTAATAGGGATTTCTATTGGAGACATTGCCGTTTTAAGGCGTAGAAGTCTCTCTCTGTGTGTCTCTGATGTCTCTCTCTCTCTCTCTCTCTCTCAGGTACATGGAGGTGGACCGGGACAAACAAAAACCGGGATCAGGGCAGCGTGAGGTGAGCTGCAAGGAGGTGTAACCTTGAGTGAGAGACGGATGCGGCTGGTGTTCAGGCTCCTGTGTGTTCTTCAGCGAGCGTGTGGATGTGAGCGCTGACGTCCGAAGCGCCGCTGACGCAGGATCAGGCGCAGAGCCGGTGAGAGACCCACATCATCCACATCACAGACCACAAACACACAACAGCCGATATAGTCATAGTTTTTCGTTAATTGACCTTATTGTCATCCCGTCTTCATTTTTACATCATTGTTACATTAACGACATACATAAGGGGACGTAAATATTGGACGCACAGGCCGTAGTCCACACATGAAGAAATTAACAATCTTTTAACAGATTTCTAAATCTACACTTTAATAAGCCATCTTTTCAGTCAAATTATTGCATAATTTAATGATTTACACACAGTTCAATGCAAGACATCAATACATTTAACACATGTAGTTTGATATATTACACATAAAACGTACGATTTAAATAATTAAAAAGATACTGTAAAATGTGATATAAAACCGCCCAGCAGGTGGCAGCAGCGAGTCACTGATGCATAAGGCGAGTCATTAAGGACGAACCGAATCATTTAAAACGATTGATTCATTCAGAAACGAATTTTAATGGTTTTGGCCAAATTGTTGATGATGTGAAATCACGCATTAGATATGATTGATGATATAATCGCTGAGCGTGTGTGTGCTGCAGGTGGGGCGAGCGGCTGGTGCTGGTGGCGTCTCAGGAGCGGCGCTATCGAGCTCTGATCGGACCCAGGGAAACCCCGAACTCAAGTGCCCGACCCCTGCTACTGTATCCTGAGAGAGACTGGTGACGCGCTCGCTGGCAGGGAGAGCTGCAGAGAGACCTGCACACACACACCTTCAGGTGACACACACTATACTACAGAGACCTGCACACACACACACCTTAGGTGACACACACACACACCTTCAGGTGACTGACACACACACACACAGAGACCTGCACACACACACCTTCAGGTGACACCACACACACACACAGAGAGAGACCTGCACACACACACTTTCAGGTGGACACACACACACACGCACACAAACACACAGAGACCTGCACACACACTGCACTTTCAGGTGACACACAGAGACCTACACACACACACCTTCAGGTGACACACACACACACACACACAACACACAGAGAGAGAGTGACATGCACACACACACACTTCAGGTGCACACACACACACACACACACAGAGACCTGCGCACACACACACACATCAGGTGCACACACACAACACACACACACACACACACACACACACAGAGACCTGCACACACACACACACACACACACACACACACACACACACACACACACACAGAGACACAGCACACACACACACACACACACACACACAGAGAGACCTGCACACACACACACACACACACACACACACTTCAGGTGCACACACACACTATACACACAGGAACCTGCACACACACGCACACACAGAGTGACCTGCACACACACACTTCAGGTGGACACAACACACACACACACACACAACAGCGACTGCACTCTACACCTTAGGTGACACACACACACACAACAACACAGAGACCTTGCACACAGCAACTTTCAGGTGACACACAGAGACCTGACACACACACACTCAGGCTGACACACACACACACACAGAGACCTGCACACACACACACCTGCTTCAGGTGACACACACACACACACACACACAGACACACACCTTCATGAGAC
>JAPDDM010000253.1:0-92500 GCA_027474115.1 Schizopygopsis malacanthus
CTCTTTGAGCAGCGCTCGGCTCTCTCTTGTGTCATTACATGCTGAACAACACTTTCAGATACAGGACAACAGTTCATGTGTTTTATAGTGAATGTGATACATAAATGAAAGCGAAGACATACTAAAGACATAATTATAAAGTGATCATATAAAAGTTTTTTTGAATATAACGGCAATGTTTTTGATTAAGTCTGAGTCACAGGCAGGTGTAGCCATCATTTCAAAAGTGGGGGGGGACGTCTAGTGTTATACCTGTTTCTGCTTCAGTTAATCCTTGTCTAATCTACAGATTTTATTTTTAATCATACCTTTTTTCTTAATATGCTTTATGATTATATATGATTATAAAACAGAAGGAAAAAGAGAAAGAAAGAGAGAAAGAAAGAAAGAAAGAAAGAAAGAAAGAAAGAAAGACAGAGAGAAAGAAAGACAGAGAGAAAGAAAGAAAGAGAGAAAGAAAGAAAGAAAGAAAGAAAGAAAGAAAGAAAGAAAGACAGAGAGAAAGAAAGAAAAGGAAATACAACAGCTTGTCATGGGATAGTTAAAGTAACACATTAAGTACACTGCTGGACAATAACCAATCATTTGTATCCTAAATTATTGTAACACTTTAGTATGAGGAACACATATTCACTATTAACTATGACTTTTGCCTCAATAAACTCTTCATTTACTGATTATTAATAGCTTGTAAGGTAGACGTTGTAGTTGTTAAGTATTGGGTTGGATTATGGGATGCAAAATATGGTCATGAAGAATACCAAGTTGTTTATCGTACTAATGTAAAATATATATATATTTTTTTTACTAATAATGTGTTTTTTATGATAGGTCCATATACAATCCTACAAACACTTGTGTATTAATATATGTTATACAATGTAAAACAGCCAGGTGTTATCTGTTCTTCTCACCTGTGAAGTTTATCATCCTGATTCTGGCCTGACAAACCTAGGCTGTCTGTTTCTTGTTCATTCTTAAAATGAGTGCAATAATATAAGAGCACCCCTAAATTAAGACCGTTCCTATATCGGATCGTCAATACTTGACTGAAGTACATTATGTAGAGTTAAACATGTCACAACGCTGTAAAATCTCAGTTCAACATGATCTTTATTCTTATTTGAAGGGTTCTGATAACATTCATACGTGTTAAAATAAAAGACGTTACAAAAGAATTACGAAAAAATACACTGAAAATAAGTGCAGCTTTTTTTCTATCCATATAATTAACATCAAAACTTGCTAATTATAATGCATTTTTTTTTGTTAGTTAAAGTTTTTTCTTTCTTAAAGTAACGGCCAGGTCGCAAATTATTAATTTATTTTTTTTTTGGTACAACATTTGATTAATCAATGCATGCTGATGAACTTCTATCATAGTTTATAGTTGTATGGTCACGAAAGTGTTCAACATTCAACCCGTTCTTTTTCATCAGTATTAATTGTGATTTAAATTGTGTGACTTTTTTGCTTTCACTTTCACGATCTTGGTGTCACGCTTTACAAGAAAATATAATTGTCTGTTTTGCTTATATCTATACACCTTTCACTTTTTAAGACTAAAACAAAAGATGGATTCATTGATATTCTTAATTAAAAAGCACAACAACAATAAAACAGTACTTTACAATGACAAACTAGCATAAAATGTATCAACAAAAACGAATAAGAGGAGGCATAGGACACATCAGATGCTGTATTATACCGACTAATACATAACAGAATGTTTAGCAAACACTGAGGAATCAAATAATAATAATAATAATAATAATAATAAAAAACAAGGAAAGCCTCCATACCATAAAGTGAGGTAAAGATAACAAGCTTTTCAAAACGAAAACAAAAGTAAAACTAAACTGGCTGTCGCTGACAGAACTTGCATGTTTTCTCTACAAAAATACCAACATGTTCACCTTCTCTGGTTTAAGAAGCAGTCTTTTACTTTCGTTTGAAAACCAAATCCTCCGCTGCACGCACCTTCGCGCTCTGCATACCTTCTGCGCTGCCTCTGCTCTCCTCTGCGCGCGTGTGAAACCAGGCTCTACTGAAGAAATCTTCTGCGCTGCCTCTGCTCTCCTCTGCGCGCGTGTGAACCAGGCTCTACTGAAGAAATCTTCTGCGCTGCCTCTGCTCTCCTCTGCGCGCGTGTGAAACCAGGCTCTACTGAAGAAATCTTCTGCGCTGCCTCTGCTCTCCTCTGCGTGCGTGTGAAACCAGGCTCTACTGAAGAAATCTTCTGCGCTGCCTCTGCTCTCCTCTGCGTGCGTGTGAAACCAGGCTCTACTGAAGAAATCTTTCTCCTGCTACAATGTGCTGCAGCTGGCAGCAGACCATGCACTAGCACAAGTGCGACCACGTCAAATTTTTACTCGCACACTCTCAGAAAATGGTCGCATTTTGGTCGCAGTCTAGAGCCCTGAATATATAAAATAATTTGATAAAATAAAGAAAACAATGATGAGCCGTCTCGTCTTGAACAGGAGCACTTCACAAAAATTAACCGAAAGTCAGAGAATACATGACTCACAGACATGTATAAAATATATAGAAAGCTTTAAATTACTACTTAACGAAATAAATCAAATCGAAAACAAAAACTCTTTCATTATAATCCGTGAAGATGCACTTATCTCTAAAGGCGTGTCTAATGAGGGGATGGCGAGTCAGGATCTTCATCTGATTCTTCATCTTTGCGACACTGACACAGAAAACACTAGTTTATTAATAAATCATTCAAATATCTCCTTACTATTTCCCCCTGACACATTCATGGTAATTACTTTTGCTGGGGCTTTATTGCGTGTATTTGAACGCAGAACTCTTCAGCTGCTGCTCTGTCAGAGTCACTCAACACTATTCGGATAGCACACGCCAACTTACGCTGCTTGTCTTTTCCGTAAAAAAGGAGTGAAGAGTTTTGTGCTGCTTTGAACTCATCGTGACCTCTATAATGTTGATACAGCGCGGGACCGCGCGTGCGAGCTAGGGCGTGTCGTGACGTGACAAACTGAGTGACTGATTGCCATGGAAACGGAAACGTCATGTATAGACTATCTTGTCTTTTTGAAATGTAAACTTATGCATTTATATACATTGCTCCATTAAAACCTCAACATGTCGAGAACACAACTGTCCAATGAAAAAGTGCGGGGAAAAGTCTCTGTTTCATCTGTGAAATTAATCTACAATAAATCAGAATTTATTTAATGAACATCTTAATTCTGGGATCAATATACTGTATAAGGATCTTAATTAAATTAACTCTATAAATATTACATTTTCTCAAATGGACAAACAATATCAGCAATGAGTCCTAGGCTGGTTAGATCGGCTAATTAAGATATAAGTATAATAGCATTTCATGTGATGGGTTAATGAGAGGGCCAAGGCTTGCATTAATTAATACAATTAAGATTAATTTACATGTTTACTCCCAAGAATGAAAGGATTTGCATATTTACTGCTGATTTGAACACTCATAATAAACACATGAATGGCCTTTAAAACAGTAAATATGTTTATTATATGTATAACAGTATATTTCATGCTGATATTGAATTTAGCATGCAAGTCGTATTACACCATCTCTGTTACAGACATACTTTCTCTTTAAACACATTTATGAATAGAACTTAATTCACTTCTAAGTAATTCTGTTCTATTTTTATAGTAAAACTATATCACATAACATGAGAAAATGTTATTATAGCATATAGATTTAAACAATTAAAATCAAATAATAAAAAATAGCAGCACAAAATGTTTTCAAAATTATTATTCCAAACATTTATTTTTATAAATCATTAATTATTTTAATATTGTATTTCATATTAGGAGTATATATTCATTTATTATAATTGACAGGTGTGATGATCAGTGGGCTTGAGTTTTTACCTTCATCATTAGGGAATGGGCTAAAAAATGGGAAGAGTTTTTCAGTGAAAGACTGAGCAGTGAAAGAGTAGATATGAGAGATGGACTCCACATCATAAAAGGAGACCAGACCCTTCTCATAATCCACAAACACACCGACCCGCTGCGGCTTCACTCTCAGAGACAGAGAGACAGAAGGAGAAGCACAGGCGTCATATTCATCTCCATTCCTCAGAATCACAGTCCAGTATCCATCACTGGGAGTCAGTGTGATCGCTCCCTTTCTGTTAATGGATTCTCTGACCACTCCTAAAGCCCAATCAGTCTTTCCCTTCACCTGCACCTCAAAATAACATCTCCCTGAAGAGAATCCCTCCTTTCCCAAGACACAGACACAATAATTAAATCTCTCTGGTGTGTCTGGGAGTTTCTGTCTAGTGTCTCCGTGTCTCACTTGTTTTCCATCATCAGACAGAATGAGATTAGGTTGAGCTGTATCAGGATCCAGAGTCACATCCACTGAGAAAACACAGAATATCAATCACAACTTCACTATACACAGATTCTGTGATGCTGATGTGTTTAATATTGAATCCAGTGTTTAATCAGATTGTAGTGCAGTAATGAGTGTATGAATGTAAACTAGTGTAGTGCAGACAGCACACTGTACCTGCATACTGCTGCATCCACTTCAGCTCTGTAGAGACTAATGACAATAAAACATAATCAGATCTGAAGGTTAGGGTAGAGTGGCTGTTTTTTTTGGATCAACAATTATTATATCTTTAGTGATTAAATAATAATGTAATACAAATTTTTGGACTTTATATCTGAAAATGTCCTCAACTTAGCTCCAATGTTCGCTCTAATTTGTTTTCTTGCGGAGCAAAACTTTTCTCTATTAGACGAACATTTCAGCGACCTGAGCAAAAACATCGTTATACCAGACCTGTACAGCGCGCGCAAACACAAGTGTGTAACTTAACTTTAATGTGCTATCTTTATACCAGACCTGTACAGCGCGCGCAAACACAAGTGTGTAACTTAACTTTAATGTGCTGTGTATATACCAGACCTGTACAGCGCGCGCAAACACAAGTGTGTAACTTAACTTTAATGTGCTATCTTTACACCAGACCTGTACAGCGTACAGAAATGTACAAAATGTACAAAAAAAATAAAAACAGTTTTGTTCAGATTCAAACTTGGTTCAGTTTCCTTTCAACAATAATACTCAAACAACAATAAAAAATAACAGTCCTATCAGAATGCTCAAATGATACTCAGTTCACTCAAAAGTGCATTACAGATGTGTCATTCCACATTAGATACTTTTCATTTCAATTCACTTGCCTGTGTGAAATTCACAATACCAGAGTTATAGTTTTACCTCACAGTAGGACTGGACTGGCACTGGAGTGTTCAGATATAGCAGGGTATTCAAATAAAACAAATAGCCGTCAGTTCAAAACAAAGTCTCTTCCTTTTCTTTTTAGAAAGAACACAGTAATTCTGAATCGCTCACTCCAACCAACTCAGTTCTTAGTCGTCAAGTCCTTCCAAAAACAAAGAATGTTTAAGTCTCTAAACGAAAATACTGCAAAATGTCCAAAAATAAACTATGAAAAATAGAGAGAATTAAAGCTGCAAGCAGCGATGGAAGGGACCTCGCACCCGGCTCACCGCCGACCAGTGGCTTCAGAAAGACAGGAAATGGTGAGCAATATGCATTTAAAAAGGCAAATATAGAGGACTATGACAAAGTCATTTATATGTGCCAAACCTGCTACCAGCTGGTGGCGCTATGTCCATAACTGAACATTAACATATAGATGTCTTCAGGCTAGCACTTTTATCAAACATATGAAGTTTGGTGCAGATTGAACAAAGTATGTTTGAGTTAGTGTAAAGCCTGACACATCCTGTTGTCAACAGATGGCGCTATGGTTACATCTGAATATTGGCCTTAAAATGCCTTCAGTGTAGGACTCTTACCAAATATGTGAAGTTTGGTGCAGATTGGACATTGCATGATTAAGATAGTGTAAAAGAAGTAATTTCCTGTTGCCAGGAGGTGGCGCTATGACTATAACTGAAATTGGTCACGTAGATCTCTTCAGGTCAGGAGTCTTACCAAATATGTGAAGTTTGGTGCAGATTGGACATTGCATGTTTAAGTTAGTGTAAATCAAGTCATTTCCTGTGGCCAGCAGGTGGCGCTCTGATTATAATGGAATATTCGTATTTAGATGTGTTCAGGCCTGGATTATTATCGAACGTGTGAAGTCTGGGGCAGATCGGTTATTGTATGGCTGAGTTACAACAACTTTTATTCCCATGGCGAGACATCGAAATTTGTGATGCCGCCAAGGACACGCCCATTAGCGAAAACTCAAGCTCTTCGCAATTTAACATCACAAAAGCCTTTAGATTAAACTGACCTACATATTATGTTGATGTCATTAAATCTTTAGGAGGAGTTAGTTACAGAGTAAAACATGTCACTTCCTGTTGCCAGCAGGTGGCGCTATGACTATAACTGGATATGGTCACTTAGATCTCTTCAGGTCAGGATTCTTATCAAACATGTGAAGTTTGGTGCAGATCGGACATAGCATGCTTGAGATATAACAACTTCCTGTTTCATGGCGAAACATCAAAGTTTGACAGGATGCGACGGACACGCCCTCTGATTAAAACTCTAGATCTTCGCAATTTAACGTCACAAAGGGCTTTAGATTACAATGACCAATTTTGGTGTTCATCTGGAAATATCTCTGGGAGGAGTTCGTTTAAATATGACACCTGAAAATGGCAAAAATGATACAAAATATGACGAGAAAATTCAAAATAGCCGACTTCCTGTTTGGTTTCTGATTTCGTACCTAGAGACTTTTTTGTAGGTATTGTTAAGTTACATGAGTGTACCGATTTTCGTACATGTACGTGAAACGTAGCTCGAGGCGCACTCGCTGAATATTTATAGGTGGCGCTGTCGAGCCATTTTGCCACACCTACTTCTGAAACCCATATAAGACGTAAATTTTCACCAGTTCTGATGCGTGTGCAAAGTTTCCTGACTTTTCGAGCATGTTTAGGCCCCTCTAAAATGCGATTAAGTTTGGAGAAGAAGAAGAAGAAGAAGAAGAAGAATAAGAATTAAAGCTGCAAGCAGCGATGGAAGGGACCTCGCACCCGGCACCCCGAACCGGTGGCTTCAGAAAGACAGGAACAGTGAGCAATATGCATTTAAAAAAGCAAATATAGAGGAGTATGTCAAAGTCATTTATATGTGCCAAATCTGCTGCCAGCTGGTGGCGCTATGTCCATAACTGAACATTAACATATAGATGTCTTCAGGCTAGCACCTTTATCAAACATATGAAGTTTGGTGCAAATTGAACATAGTATGTTTGAGTTAGTGTAAAGCCTGACACATCCTGTTGTCAACAGATGGCGCTATGGTTACATCTGAATATTGTATAATATAAATGTCTTCAGGGCAGGACTCTTACAAAATATGTGAAGTTTGGTGCAGATTGGACATTTCATGCTTAAGTTAGTGTAAAACATATAATTTCCTGTTGCCAGCAGGTGGCGCTATGTCTTTAACTAAACGTTATCGTGTAGATATCATCAGACCAGTACTTTTATCAAACATATGAATTTTGGTGCAGATTGAACATGGTATGTTTGAGTTAGTTTAAAGCATGATATATCCTGTTGTCAACAGGTGGCGCTATGATTATATCTGAATTTTGGCCTTTAGATGTTTTCAGGCCAGGACCCTTACCAAATATGTGAAGTTTGGTGCAGATTGGACATTGCATGTTTAAGTTAGTATAAAATAAGTTATTTCCTGTGGCCAGCAGGTGGCGCTCTGATTATAATGGAATATTCGTATTTAGATGTGTTCAGGCCTGGATTCTTATCGAACTTGTGAAGTCTGGGGCAGATCGGACATCGTATGGCTGAGTTACAACAACTTTTATTCCCATGGCGAGACATGGAAATTTGTCACGTCGCCATAGACACGCCCATTAGCGAAAGCTCAAGCTCTTCGCAATTTAACATCACAAAGGCCTTTAGATTAAACTGACCTAAATATTATGTTGATGTCATTAAATCTCTAGGAGGAGTTAGTTACAGAGTAAAACATGTCACTTCCTGTTGCCAGCAGGTGGTGCTATGACTATAACTGAATATGGTCACTTAGATCTCTTCAGGTCAGGATTCTTATCAAACGTGTGAAGTTTGGTGTAGATCGGACATAGCATCCTGAGATATAACAACTTCCTGTTTCATGGCGAAACATCAAAATTTGACAGGACGCCACGGACACGCCCTCCGATGAAAACTCTAGATCTTCGCAATTTAACGTCACAAAGGGCTTTAGATTACACTGACCAATTTTGGTGTTCATCCGAATAAATCTCTGGGAGGAGTTCGTTAAAGTATGACACCTGAAAATGGCAAAAATGACACAAAATATGACGAGAAAATTCAAAATAGCCGACTTCCTGTTGGGTTTCTGATTTCGTACCTGGAGACTTTTTTGTAGGTATTGTTAAGGTACATAAGTGTACCGATTTTCGTACATGTACGTGAAACGTAGCTCGAGGCGCACTCCGCTGAATATTTATAGGTGGCGCTGTCGAGCCATTTTGCCACACCTACTTCTGAAACCCATATCAAACGTAAATTTTCACCAGTTCTGACGCGTATGCAAAGTTTCCTGACTTTTCGAGCATGTTTAGGCCCTCTAAAATGCGATTAAGTTTGGAGAAGAAGAAGAAGAAGAAGAATAATAAGAATAATAAACGGAGCAGATTCAATAGGGTCCTCGCACCATCGGTGCTCGGTCCCTAATTAAAGCTGCAAGCAGCGATGGAAGGGACCTCGCACCCAGCACCGCCAACCGGTGGCTTCAGAAAGACAGGGAACGGTGAGCAATATGCATTTAAAAAGGTAAATATAGAGGAATGTGTCATAGTCATTTATATGTGTCAAACCTGCTGCCAGCTGGTGGCGCTATGTCCATAACTGAACATTAACATGTAGATGTCTTCAGTCTATTACTTTTATCAAACATATGAAGTTTGGTGCAGATTGAACATGGTATGTTTGAGATAGTGTAAAGCATGATATATCCTGTTGTCAGCAGGTGGCGCTATGATTATATCTGAATTTTGCCCTTTAGATATCTTCAGGTCAGGGCTCTTACCAAATACGTGAATTTTGTGCAGGTTGGACATTGAATGCTTAAGTTAGTTTAAAAGAAGTAATTTGCTGATGCCAGCAGGTGGCGCTATATCTTTAACTGAACATTGGCATTTAGATATCTTCAGACCAATATTTTTATCAAAAGTGTGAAGTTTGGTGCAGATTGGACATTGCATGTTTAAGATAGTGTAAAAGAAGTCATTTCCTGTTGCCAGCAGGTGGCGCTCTAATTATATTTAAATATTCGTATTTAGATGTGTTCAGGCCTGGATTCTTATCGAACGTGTGAAGTCTGGGGACGGAGATCGGACATTTATGGCTGAGTTACAACAACTTTTATTCCCATGGCGAGACATCGAAATTTGTGATGCCGCCATGGACACGCCCTTTAAACGAAAACTCTAGATCTTCGCAATTTAACATCACAAAGGCCTTTAGGTTAAACTGACCTAAATATTATGTTTATGTCATTAAATCTCTAGGAGGAGTTAGTTACAGAGTAAAACATGTCACTTCCTGTTGCCAGCAGGTGGCGCTATGACTATAACTGAATATGGTCACTTAGATCTCTTCAGGTCAGGATTCTTATCAAACGTGTGAAGTTTGGTGTAGATCGGACATAGCATGCCTGAGATATAACAACTTCCTGTTTCATGGCGAAACATCAAAATTTGACAGGACGCCACGGACACGCCCTCCGATGAAAACTCTAGATCTTCGCAATTTAACGTCACAAAGGGCTTTAGATTACACTGACCAATTTTGGTGTTCATCTGAATAAATCTCTGGGAGGAGTTCGTTAAAGTATGACACCTGAAAATGGCAAAAATGACACAAAATATGACGAGAAAATTCAGAATAGCCGACTTCCTGTTGGGTTTCTGATTTCGTACCTAGAGACTTTTTTGTAGGTATTGTTAAGTTACATAAGTGTACCGATTTTCGTACATGTATGTGAAACGTAGCTCGAGGCGCACTCCGCTGAATATTTATAGGTGGCGCTGTCGAGCCATTTTGCCACACCTACTTCTGAAACCCATATCAGACGTAAATTTTCACCAGTTCTGACGCGTGTGCAAAGTTTCCTGACTTTTCAAGCATGTTTAGGCCCTCTAAAATGCGATTAAGTTTGGAGAGGAAGAAGAATAATAATAATAATTAAAGCTGCAAGCAGCGATGGAAGGGACCTCGCACCCAGCACCGCCAACCGGTGGCTTCAGAAAGACAGGGAACGGTAAGCAATATGCATTTAAAAAGGTAAATATAGAGGAACGTGTCATAGTAATTTATATTTGTCAAACCTGCTGCCAGCTGGTGGCGCTATGTCCATAACTGAACATTGGCATGTAGATGTCTTCATCCAGTACTTTTAAAAAAGGCCTTTAGGTTAGACTGACCTAAATATTATGTTTATGTCATTAAATCTCTAGGAGGAGTTAGTTACAGAGTAAAACATGACATTTCCTGTTGCCAGCAGGTGGCGCTATATATTTAACTGAACATTGGCATTAGATGTCTTCATCCAGTACTTTTAAAAAACATATGAAGTTTGGTGCAGATTGGACATTGCATGTTTAAGTTAGTGTAAAACAAGTAATTTCCTGTTGCCAGCAGGTGGCGCTATGTCTATAACTAAACATTGGCATGTTGATGTCTTCAGGCCATGGCCCTTATCAAACGTATGAAGTTTGGGGCAGATCGGACATTTTATGGCTGAGTAACAACAGCTTCTATTCCCATGGCGAGACATCGAATTTTGTCACGCCGCCATGGACACGCCCATTAGCGAAAACTCAAGCTCTTCGCATTTTAACATCACAAAGGCCTTTAGATTAGACTGACCTAAATATTATGTTGATGTCATTAAATCTCTAGGAGGAGTTAGTTACAGAGTAAAACATATCACTTCCTGTTGGCAGCAGGTGGCGCTATGAATTTATATGAATATGGTCACTTAGATCTCTTCAGGTCAGGAGTCTTACCAAATATGTGAAGTTTGATGCAGATTGGATATTGCATGTTTAAGTTAGTGTAAATCAAGTCATTTCCTGTGGCCAGCAGGTGGCGCTCTGATTATAATGGAATATTCGTATTTAGATGTGTTCAGGCCTGGATTCTTATCGAACGTGTGAAGTCTGGGGCAGATCGGTTATTGCATGGCTGAGTTACAACAACTTTTATTCCCATGGCGAGACATCGAAATTTGTGATGCCGCCAAGGACACGCCCATTAGCGAAAACTCAAGCTCTTCGCAATTTAACATCACAAAGGCCTTTGGATTAAACTGACCTAAATATTATGTTGATGTCATTAAATCTCTAGGAGGAGTTAGTTACAGAGTAAAACATGTCACTTCCTGTTGCCAGCAGGTGGCGCTATGACTATAACTGAATATGGTCACTTAGATCTCTTCAGGTCAGGAGTCTTATCAAACGTGTGAAGTTTGGTGTAGATCGGACATAGCATGCCTGAGATATAACAACTTCCTGTTTCATGGCGAAACATCAAAATTTGACAGGACGCCACGGACACGCCCTCCGATGAAAACTCTAGATCTTCGCAATTTAACGTCACAAAGGGCTTTAGATTACACTGACCAATTTTGGTGTTCATCTGAATAAATCTCTGGGAGGAGTTCGTTAAAGTATGACACCTGAAAATGGCAAAAATGACACAAAATATGATGAGAAAATTCAAAATAGCCGACTTCCTGTTGGGTTTCTGATTTCGTACCTGGAGACTTTTTTGTAGGTATTGTTAAGTTACATAAGTGTACCGATTTTCGTACATGTACGTGAAACGTAGCTCCAGGCGCACTCCGCTGAATATTTATAGGTGGCGCTGTCGAGCCATTTTGCCACACCTACTTTTGAAAACCCATATCAGACGTAAATTTTCACCAGTTCTGACGCGTGTGCAAAGTTTCCTGACTTTTCGAGCATGTTTAGGCCCTCTAAAATGCGATTAAGTTTGGAGAAGAAGAAGAAGAAGAAGAAGAAGAAGAAGAAGAAGAAGAAGAAGAAGAAGAATAATAAGAATAATTAAAGCTGCAAGCAGCGATGGAAGGGACCTCGCACGGCTCACCGCAGACCGGTGGCTTCAGAAAGACAGGGAACAGTGAGCAATATGCATTTAAAAATGCAAATATAGAGGAATATGTCAAAGTCATTTATATGTACCAAACCTGCTGCCAGCTGGTGGCGCTATGTCCATAACTGAACATTAACATGTAGATGTCTTCAGGCTAGCACCTTTATCGAACATATGAAGTTTGGTGCAGATTGAACATAGTATATTTGAGTTAGTGTAAAGCCTGACACATCCTGTTGTCAACAGATGGCGCTATGATTACATCTGAATTTTGGCCTTTAAATGTCATCAGGTCAGGAGTCTTACCAAATATGTGAAGTTTGGTTCAGATTGGACATTGTATGTTTAAGTTAGTGTAAATCAAGTAATTTCCTGTTGCCAGCAGGTGGCGCTATGTCTATAACTGAACATTGTCACGTAAATGTCTTCAGGCCATGGCTCTTATCAAACGTGTGAAGTTTGGTGCAGATTGGACAATGCATGTTAAGTTGGTGTAAAACAAGTAATTTCCTGTAGCCACCAGGTGGCGCTATGTCTATAACTAAACGTTGGCATGTAGATGTCTTCAGACCAATACTTTCATCAAACATATGAAGTTTGGTGCAGATTGAACATGGTATGTTTGAGTTAGTGTAAAACATGATATATCCTGTTGTCAGCAGGTGGCGCTATGAGTATAGCTGATTTTTGGCCTTTAGGTGTTTTCAGGCCAGGACTCTTACCAAATATGTGAAGTTTGGTGCAGATTGGACATTGCATGTTTAAGATAGTGTAAAATAAGTCATTTCCTGTTGCCAGCAGGTGGCGCTCTAATTATAATGAAATATTCGTATTTATATGTGTTCAGGCCTGGATTCTTATCGAACGTGTGAAGTCTGGGGCAGATCGGACATTGTATGGCTGAGTTACAACAACTTTTATTCCCATGGCGAGACATCGAAATTTGTGATGCCGCCATGGACAACGCCTTTTAAACGAAAACTCTAGATCTTCGCAATTTAACATCACAAAGGCCTTTAGGTTAGACTGACCTAAATATTATGTTGATGTCATTAAATCTCTAGGAGGAGTTAGTTACAGAGTAAAACATGTCACTTCCTGTTGCCAGCAGGTGGCGCTATGACTATAACTGAATATGGTCACTTAGATCTCTTCAAGTCAGGATTCTTATCAAACGTGTGAAGTTTGGTGTAGATCGGACATAGCATGCCTGAGATATAACAACTTCCTGTTTCATGGCAAAACATCGAAATTTGAGGACGCCACGGACACGCCCTCCGATGAAAACTCTAGATCTTCGCAATTTAACTTCACACAAAGGGCTTTAGATTACAATGACCAATTTTGGTGTTCATCTGAATAAATCTCTGGGAGGAGTTCGTTAAAGTATGACACCTGAAAATGGCAAAAATGACACAAAATATGACGAGAAAATTCAAAATAGCCGACTTCCTGTTGGGTTTCTGATTTCGTACCTGAAGACTTTTTGTAGGTATTGTTAAGTTACATAAGTGTACCGATTTTCGTACATGTACGTGAAACGTAGCTCGATGCGCACTCCGCTGAATATTTATAGGTGGCGCTGTCGAGCCATTTTGCCACACCTACTCCTGAAACCCATATCAGACGTAAATTTTCACCAGTTCTGATGCGTGTGCAAAGTTTCCTGACTTTTCGAGCATGTTAAGGCCCTCTAAAATGCGATTAAGTTTGGAGAAGAAGAATAATAATAATAATAATAAACGGAGCAGATTCAATAGGGTCCTCTGCACCATCGGTGCTCGGTCCCTAATAATAATAAACGGAGCAGATTCAATAGGGTCCTCGCACCATCGGTGCTCGGTCCCTAATAATAAACGGAGCAGATTCAATAGGGTCCTCGCACCATCGGTGCTCGGTCCCTAAATATATTGTCAAAAGAAAAGCGTCAATGTGTCCGCAATGCCGTTCGCGTCCACACGGCGGCACTATTGTATCAAAAACGACACGAGGATTTTGATTAGAAAACAGTAGCAAAGTCACTCGATACAAGCTGCTTTGATTCCGAAATAAACAAATACCTTTTGTATTTCTTCAGAACATCAACTGTGGTTAAACAGCAGTGAAGAAAACTCGCAATATTTCGGCTCCCTTCCGTAGAAAACGAACACTCGTGCCAACACACCGTCTCCGCTGACACGATGAGCGATGCTCTTCCTGATCTACCACAGACGCGCAGTCCAGTTTCTCAGTGATCAAACTCCGTAAAAACTCACGACAGCAAAAACTCGATCCACAGCATAAGCTCGGTCCAGCTTCTCTTCAGCTCACTTCGACGCTTGTCTAATGCTGTTCACATATCGCTCTCTCGATCGCCCGCCACATCTCACTTTTTCTTTTTTTGTCCTCTCCCGCTTCTCTCGCTCACATTCTTTTCCGGTTCCCGTTAAAAAACTTCAATATAAAAGTCTTTGAAATACCTCCACATAAACAATATAAAAACAGACGTCACATAGGGCTAAATGCGTAGCATTTTAATAAAACTGCTAATGTTACAGCAGCGGGGAATATGAACGTGCATGAGTTATGTTATTTAATCTGTGTTATTTTAATGTTTCTTAAATAGATCACCCTTTACAGCAGATTTAGTTCACAAACAACTGACAGTTTTGACATAAATATTATTTTCAGTTTCAATAATTAATCCTAAAATTCGACATTAATAATTTACTTTCGCCTCATCACGAGATCTCCCGCTTCTTTCTTGTGAGTTCAGTTCACTGGAGACTCGCTCTAAACGGTTCATTTGAATCAGTGACTCGACTCGAGAACAGCTGTAATCGGATCATTCAGATTCGTGAATGAATCTTTTGCTGTGATTTGTGAAGCGATTGAACAGATTTATTGAAAATAATCAGTTTGTTCATGAATCAGTTACCGCTTCTGCGTCTCGGAGCACGTGATGTATTATAAGGAGTAACGATATGTTTTATGAAATGTAGTGAAGTAAAAGTAAAAGTTACTCAAAATAAAACTACTCCCAGTAAAGTACAGATACTTGATAAATGTACTTAAGTACAGTAACGTACTGACACCCGCTGCACACTGTGATGTATCGGAGAGAAAACAGATTTCACAGTAAATTATCTCATTATAAGCAGCAAGAAAGTGTTTTAAAGCTTGTTGTTTTCTAGAACATCACAGTTATATATGATATGAGAACAGAAGGGCCTGTAGATAGAGAGTATGTGTTATTTAATAAAACATATAATTATATTTTCAGAATGACATCTTTTTTTGTCAATGAGCAATTAACGTTACTGTAGTTATTCTGTTCTGAAAATCAAATACTTAGTTTTTCCATCAAATGTAGATTGAATAAAAGTATTTAGATTTTATATTTAAAAATGACCTCAAGTTAGCATCAGGTAGGTAGTTAGCTAACCAGTTAACATCCACTAACAAAATGTTTCAAATAGGCTATTCGAATTTTGTTATTCATAATTATTGATATTTTTAATTTTAAGCTCCGTCTCTACTCTGATCTTGCTGTAATTGTTTAAAGTAAATTGCTCTGTCAGATTGGGGGGGGGGGGCATTGTACCCCACCCATGGGGGTGTTTTGCTCCATACAGTAGGTTGGGTAAAACACCACTTAGTACAAATTGAATGTGTTAAAAATCTAATAACATGAAAACTCTGGACATTTTTCATACTTTGTTTATAATGTATGTCATTGTCTGTCACTAAAATTATGAAAACTTTTCTGAACACATTTAACTTTTGTTTCACAGAAAACAATTACACAGTCTTTAAGGGGGGTGTTTTCCCCACTCTACCGTATATTTAAATAAATAAATAAATCATCATGTTTCTATCTGATCAGTGTATGTATTGATGTACCAGTTTGTGTGAGTTTGTCGTCTATAGTGTCCTTCAGTTGAGTCAGAGCTCTCCTCAGAGTCTCCAGACTCTCATCAGTCTTCATACTGATCTCAGGACAGTTCCTGGTGTTTCTAGGGCTGCACAGGGACGAGTGAATCTACAGCAGGAGAGAGGAGAAATCCTTCAGCATGGGGAGTGTTATGGTGTCATATACTGCATTATCATTGATCAGAGAGATCATGTTGACTGACTTGTAGGAGGTGGAGGTGATCTTCAGTGTGTGAGAGCTGCTCCAGCTCAGTGTTTCTCATCTTTAGCTCAGTGATCTCCTGCTCCAGCTCTTCAATCAGCTCTTGCTCCTGTTTCTCTGCTGCTTTCTGCTGCTCCTCCATCATCTCCAGCAGTTCAGTATAAAATCCCTGTAGCAAGAATCAGTGTTATTATTGCTCATACATCAGTGTTTTTAAGGGGATTTAAAATACCTCATCAGAAGAATAAACTTCATCCTGCACCGTTTCACTGATTGATTCTCAAATCATGTGTTTAGTTGAGGAGAGTTGTGATATTACTGTACTATAAGGTCACCTTACTTACTTTACTATTACTTTACTGTCTTCAGGCAATCACTGATGATGTCTGGACAGAAGGTTTGATAAGAATAAAGAGCTGCTCAATTAATACTAGATATA
The DNA here is from genome assembly GCA_027474115.1 of Schizopygopsis malacanthus. Classification (NCBI taxonomy): domain Eukaryota; kingdom Metazoa; phylum Chordata; class Actinopteri; order Cypriniformes; family Cyprinidae; genus Schizopygopsis; species Schizopygopsis malacanthus. The sequence continues at coordinate 16,743 of JAPDDM010000253.1, forward strand.
AACTGATTAAAGCTATACTGTACAGCATCTTTACTATACTCAGTTCAACCATACTAATAAGCAAAAATTACTTTATATACACTAACAATTGTGCTTCGTTGTTTTTTTTTATTGCTGAAGAGTGTTGAATCTTCTCCTGTGTTCTTCTGTACAGACGTGATTTACTCTTTCTTCAGACAGAGGTTTCTTCATTACACTTTTGGGTGTGAAAGGCTTTTATATTTGCTATAAATAGAACTTCTTGTATTAAAAACAAACAATCAAGCCCTGCTCATATTAAAAAAGTAACGCGAAAGTAACGCAAAAGTAATCTAACGCATTACTTTCCATAAAAAATAACTAAGTAACGTAATTAGTTACTTTTTAGGGAGTAACGCAATATTGTAATGCATTACTTTTAAAAGTAACTTTCTCCAACACTGTTGCTCATACTACATTTTTATTTCACATACATAGCCTACATGTGTTTTTAAGGGTTTTCAGAATCCCTCAACTGAAAGTATAAACTTCATTCTGCACCGTTTGCACTGAATGATCCTCAAATCATGTGTTTTTCAATCATATTGAGGAGAGGTGTGCTATTACTTTTGCGACTCAGTGCATCAGATGCGACTCAGTGCATCTCAGTGTGGTATGGTAACTCCTCAAATCAGGACTGCAAAGCTCTGCAGAGCTGCTAAAATCATCAAGGACTCAAATCACCCCGGTAACCGTCTTTTCATTTCATCTGGCAAGCGCTTCAGGAGCATGATGGCAAAAACTGAGAGACTGAGGAGGAGCTTCTTCCCTCAGGCCATCAGGCTCCCAAACTGAAACTCAGTCTAATAACATTTACAGGACCCAATTTAATAAACTGTAAAACATTCACTATTCTATTCTCCATCATCCGCATTGCTGCTATGTGTACATACCGGTACTGTCACGAATCTGGTTGCCTCTCACCACACTACAGCTACACATCACCCATGGACTACAACTCCCATCATTCACTGCACTACGACACACACATATCCACCATTGCACTAATTACACAGCTGTCACACATCACAATCACTAATCTACCCTGATTGTCTTGCCACACCTGCACCTCATTTACTCACCCACATATAAGCAGCACACTTCCCTACACACGGTGCGAAGTCTTGTTTTGCACCGGCTGACATTCTGAGCGTTTCCCCTGTTTTCACCTGGACTGCCTATTTACTCTGACCGTTTGCTGCCTGCCTTTGACCCTGCCTGCCTTTAGATATCCTCTCTGTCTGCCACCTGCCCCGACCTTTGCATTGCCCCTGTTGTTGATTCTGCCTTGCCTTCATTACTCCTGTTACTACCTTTGACCATTGCCTGTCTGACCACCTCTTGTCTATCAATAAAGCTGCAATTGGATCTAACTACACTGCCTCTTCATTACAGAAGACTTCGCCAGGGAGGCCTGTCTATTGAGGAGTATGTCCACCAGTTCTGGGAGCTGTCTTATCAGGTACCGCTGTACGACAAATTTTGTTCAAAGACTTGTTTCATTTCGGGCTCAATGAACACATCAAATCCCAGTTTAACAAATCTCTGTTTCCTGGTGGGGAGTTTAATGGCAGTTTAAGGGGCCTTATGGACTATGCTTAGTTGTATGCTGGCTCTTCCTTCACTGTGGGTGTCGCAGAGTCCGCTCCAGAGCCCGGTCCGTCCCAGAGCTCGCAGAGTCCGCTCCAGAGCCCGCTCCGTCCCAGGAGCGCGCAGAGTCCGCTCCAGAGCCCGCTCCGTCCCAGGAGCTCGCAGAGTCCGCTCCAGAGCCCGCACCATCCCAGGAGCTCGCAGAGTCCGCTCCAGAGCCCGCTCCGTCCCAGGAGCTCGCAGAGTCCGCTCCAGAGGCCGCTCCGTCCCAGGAGCTCGCAGAGTCCGCTCCAGAGGCCGCTCCGTCCCAGGAGCTCGCAGAGTCCGCTCCAGAGGCCGCTCCGTGCCAGGAGCTCGCAGAGTTCGCTCTCCAGTCGGTCCCGCCCAGCTCTCCTTCGTCTCCGCTGGTCCCGCCCAGCTCTCCTTCGTCTCCACTGGTCCCGCCCAGCTCGCCTTCGCCGCTGGTCCCGTCCAGCTCTCCTTCGTCTCCGCTGGTCCCGCCCAGCTCGCCTTCTCCGTTGGTTCTGTCCAGTTTAGCGCTTTCCGAGCGCCCCCGAGACCCAGCACCTCCAGAATGCCCCTCGTTTTGCGCCTCCAGAGTGCCCCCTTGAGGTAGTGGAGCTCCCCAGGGACTTTCTGGGGGGAGCTTCCCGCCATTGCTCACTGAGGTCCCGAACCCGCCATGGCCCATGGAGTCCCCTGATTCATCTTGGCTGCCTGAGGCCCTGGATCTACCATGGCCACCTAAACTCCCTGCCTCGGTCCTTAAGACTATATGTGCTCTCTCTGCCTCTTGTGTCTCAGTTTCCTCTAGGTCCCAGTCACTGCCAGGGGTCTCATCTCACGTCTCCGCGGACCTGCCAGAGTCACCTCACATCTCCGCTGACCTGCCAGAGTCACCTCACGTCTCCGCTGACCTGCCAAAGTCACCTCACGTCTCCGCTGACCTGCCAGAGTCACCTCACGTCTTCGCTGACCTGCCAGAGTCACCTCACGTCTCCGCGGACCTGCCAGAGTCACCTCACGTCTCCGCGGACCTGCCAGAGTCACCTCACGTCTCCGCTGACATGCCACAGTCACCTCACGTCTCCGCGGACCTGCCAGAGTCACCTCACGTCTCCGCTGACATGCCACAGTCACCTCACGTCTCCGCTGACCTGCCAGAGTCACCTCACGTCTCCGCTGACCTGCCAGAGTCACCTCACGTCTCCGCTGACCTGCCGAGAGTCACCTCACGTCTCCGTCTCGCTGACCTGCCAGAGTCACCTCACGTCTCCGCTGACCTGCCAGAGTCTCGTCACGCCACAGCAGTTTACCCAGTGTCACTTCACGTCTCTGCTGTCTCTTCCGCCCCGCCCTGGTGGGCTCCTGTCTCATTGGCCCCACATGGACCTGGCCCACCACCGTTCCCTCCCCCGGTTCCATCCTCTCCGCTTCACCGCCCTCCTGGATTGTGCCGTGTGTGTGTGAAGCGTCTGGAAGCCGCTCTTTGGGGGGGGCTCTGTCTCGAATCTGGTTGCCTCTCACCACACTACAGCTACACATCACCCATGGACTACAACTCCCATCATTCACTGCACTACGACACACACATATCCACCATTGCACTAATTACACAGCTGTCACTAATCTACCCTGATTGTCTTGCCACACCTGCACCTCATTTACTCACCCACATATAAGCAGCACACTTCCCTACACACGGTGCAAAGTCTTGTTTTTAACCGGCTGACATTCTGAGCGTTTCCCCTGTTTTCACCTGGACTGCCTATTTACTCTGACCGTTTGCTGCCTGCCTTTTGACCCTGCCTGCCTTTAGATATCCTCTCTGTCTGCCACCTGCCCCGACCTTTGCATTGCCCCTGTTGTTGATTCTGCCTTGCCTTCATTACTCCTGTTACTACCTTTGACCATTGCCTGTCTGACCACCTCTTGTCTATCAATAAAGCTGCAATTGGATCTAACTACACTGCCTCTTCATTACAGGTACAACCTGTTTGCACAATATTCTTGCACATCCCTGTTTATATTATTATTTATTAAGTCCACAGTATACTGTATTGCACATTTAATTTTATTGCACATTTGACTCTTTATTTTAAATGTTTTACAATATTTATATATATATTCTCTTGTGTTGTGTTACATATTTTGCACTGTTCATTGAGCGGACCTGACCTGATTTACATTTCACTACTGATTATATTCTGGATAATTGAGTATGTGACGAATAAAAAAACCTTGAAACATTGAAACTTTACTAGATCAGGTAATCACAGCCATGTAGATATTCAGACCAACAGTGTTATTGCAAGTGTACAACAATAAAATAAATAAGATGTTTAATAACTTACATTTTAGACAAATTATTGTCAGTTGCCTTGTTTCTATTGGCTCTGATCCCTTAATAATACTAGTTTCAAACAAAGCTGCAACAAACTGTAGTTTTAATTAATTCTTGTTTTTGAATGAATCATTTGAGTGAATAAATCAAAATCAATGACTCAATCATGAAGAGGTTTACTTGTCGTCACCTACTAATGTAATAATGTAACCTACAGAAAGAGTCGCTGTAAAATCCCCAACACTAATACACAGAGTGCTTCTCAAAACTCATATTAATGTTTCCTCATTTCTTCGCTCCTCCATCCTTCAGTCCATGACCCAGAAACTGATCAAAGTCAGACATCTTGAAGGACATTTTGATTCTTTAATTGTGCAGAACGAGGAGTGAGGAAGCTTTCAGAGGAGCTATATGAGAGGATAAACAGCTGTGTACAAAGCTGAAGTCTTTCTTTAAAAAAATATGATGCACATATAAATTCTCCTCCCAGGATGATTGGTTTCTCGGAGCGGGGCGCGGCTCACAACAGCGCTCTGCTCCGGTGCCTTTTTTCCCGGAGGTGCATGAGGAGCTGACGAAGTCGTGGATGGCCCCTTTCACGGCCAGAAGCCGCTCGTCCGTCTCCTCCGTCCTCAATACCTTCGATGGCGGGGCTGCCAGGGGGTACACGGGAATTCCCCAGGTGGAGAGAGCTATCGCGGTGCACCTGTGCCCACGAAACGCCGCCACTTGGAGGAACCGTCCGCGTCTCCCGTCCAAAGCCTGTAAGCTGACAGCCGCTCTCGCGGCCAAAGCTTATACTGCTGCGGGCCAGGCAGCCTCTACCCTGCACACAATGGCTATCCTGCAGGTTCACCAAGCCAAGGCACTCAAACAGGTGCACGAGGGTAGTACCGACGCGGGGTTGATGCAGGAGCTGCCCACGGCGAGTGACTTCGCTCTACGACTTCGCTCTTCCCTCGGGAAGGCGATGACCACCATGGTGGAGGGCCGGAAGGAGAATCCTTTTTTCATTTTTGTTTCTGTTATCACTTTCTCAAAGAAATAGCAATTTCCTTTTCCTCCAGGTTCTCAGGTCCATGGGACGATAGTGTGCGACGCCCTGCTTCCTCACTCTCGCCCATGACCCATTTTGCCAGCAGCCAAGAGAATACGGTTCGGGGACGATGTACCTCCCCACGCACCTCTGGCCAGTCCCGTTTGAGACCCAGGGAGTTCGGTGAGGATGCCTCAGAACGCACCGCCTTCTGTACCATCCACCCCTACTTCCTTTTCGCTGCACCACCACAGGTATGTCGATTGTGCTGTTGGAGCCGCTTGCACAGCGTCTGGAGGTGTGGCTCACGCTGCCCAGTACCCAAGAAAGGTGGTGGCCTTCGGCCAATCCTGGATCTGCGAGTCATGAACCGGGCTTTACAAAAGCTCCCGTTCAAAATGCTGACGCACAGGCGCATGATCAAATGCATTCAGCCCCAGGATTTTTTTGCTGCGATCGACCTGAAGGACGCTTACTTTCACGTTTCGATCCTTCCACGACACAGACCGTTCCTACGGTTTGCGTTCGAAGGTCGGGCATGGCAGTACAGCGTCCTCCCCTTCGGGCTCTCCCTGTCTATGCGTGTGTTCACGGAGGTCGTAGAAAGCGCCCTTACCCCGTTACGGGAAGTGGGCGTCAGAATCCTCAACTACCTCGACGATTGGCTTATCCTAGCCCAATCCAGAGGGCAGTTGGGCGATCACAGGGACTTGGTGCTTCGGCACCTCAGCCAGTTGGGGCTTCGGGTCAACTGGGAAAGAGCAAGCTCTCCCCTGTGCAGAGAATCTCTTTTCTCTGTGTGGAGTTAGACTCTGTGAGTATGATGGGATGCCTCACAGAGGACCGTGCCCAAGCAGTGCTGAAATGCCGAGTTCCTTCAGTGGCAGGAATGTGGTACCACTGAAACAGTTTCAGAGGCACCTGGGGCATATGGCATCCGCAGCTGCAGTCACGCTGCTTGGATTGGTTCATATGAGACCACTTCAGCACTGGCTACAGCAGTCACCCAGCAGTGTCGCCGCTTCCTCAGCCCCTGGATGGACCTTGCCTTTCTATGGGCCGGGGTGCCCCTAGAACAAGTGTCCCGGCATACTGTTGTCACAACAGATGCCTCCAGAACAGGCTGGGGCGCTACATGCAATGGGCAGGCAGCCTCGGGCTCTGGACAGGACCCCGACTGCTTTGGCACATCAACAACCTAGAGCTGTGGGCAGTGCATTTAGCCTTACGGTAGTTCCGGCCACTGCTGTTGGGCAAGCACGTGCTAGTCCGCACGGACAACACTGCGGCTGTCTCGTACATCAACCGGCTGGGAGGTATACGATCACACCGCATGTCACAGCTCGCCCGCCATCTCCTCCTCTGGAGTCACACACAGTTCAAGTCACTGCGCGCTATTCACATCCCGGGGAAGCTCAATCATGCGGCCGATGCGCTCTCACGACAGCTCACATTCCCCGGAGAGTGGCGACTCCATCCCGAGACGATCCGGCTGATCTGGAGTCGATTCGGGGAAGCTCAGGTGGGCCTGTTTGCTTCCCCCTGTCCTCCCACTGCCAGCCAGCTGTATTTTTCCCTGACCGAGGGCCCCCTTGGCACAGACGCACTGGCACACAGCTGGCCCCGGGTGTTACGCAAATATGCGTTTCCCCTAGTGAGCCTACTCGCACAGACACTGTGCAAGCTCAGGGAAGACGAGGAGCAGGTCCTGCTGGTTGCACCGCTTTGGCCCACCCGGACCTGGTTTCCCAAACTCATTTCCCTCGAGACAGCACCTCCCTGGCGCATTCCTCTGAGGAAAGACCTCCTCTCTCAGGGGCTCGGCACCATATGGCACCCACGTCCAGATCTGTGGAACCTCCATGTGTGGCTCCTGGATGGGACGCGGCAGACTTGAGCGGTCTACCACCGGTAGTGGTAGAGACCATCACTCAGGCTAGAGCTCCTTCAACAAGGCAAACCTATGTACTGAAATTGAGTCTGTACACGAACCAGTGTTCTTCTCGCCGAGAAGACCCCCGAAGATGCCCAATTGGAGTAGTGCTTTCTTTCCTGCAAGAAAGGTTGGAGCTTAGGCAGTCACCCTCCACCTTAAAAGTGTATGTGGCCGCTATCGTGGCCCACCTCGATGCAGTAGACGGCCGGTCCCTGGGAAAGCATGATCTCATTGTGAGCTTCCTGAAGGGTGCCAGGAGGATGAATCCCTCCAGGTCACCCCTTGTGCCCTCTTGGGACCCTCTCCCGGCCTTGATACGTGCCCAAGGTTCCCACCACGCCCTTCCGCGATCAGGTGGTGAACCTGCAAGCACTGCCCTCGGAGGAGGCAGATCCAGCCTTAGCGTTGCTGTGTCCCGTAAGAGCATTGCGCATATATGTGGACCGCACCCGGAGCTTCAGAAGCTCTGAGAAGCACGTTGGGAAGGCTCCGTGTTGAGCCAGTCTCTTCCCATGTGTTGGGTAACAGGTAAATGGGCGGGAAGAACTGGCCGGTGTCATGCTTGCTGCGCCATTCCCCCTCACCCGGGGATACGAGCGCCTTTTTCTCCTCCAGTTCAGTTCCCCGGACGGTAAACCCTGGTGGAATCCTCCAAGTACCCCCGGCAGTCAGACTGGGCGGAGCAGTCTGACGCCAGGCCCAATACTGGTGTTAGCTCGCCCGGGTCTCCAGTCAGCCCCTGTAATTGGCTAGGTGTCCATATGGCCTGATACCCCTTCGGGTAATCCCATATGTGTATTCTTCCAAGATAAGGTTTCCCTCATGGTAAACCCATGTCTTCTCTTTGACAGAGCTCTCTGTCAGGTTCTGCTGGCAGCACCTCCTCCCTACACCTAGGTAGGATCTGCCCCTGAGCCCAGTCGTATGTAGTACTGCTCCAAACCTGGGTCAGTCCATATCAGTGTCTCCACATGTTACCTCCCTTCGGGCAGGATGTGGCCTTCGTAGCGCCCTTCTCCGGAAGGCTCGCTTCCCTGCCATTACTGCCAAGCTGTAACAACAAATAGGAAAGACTTGAAGCAGTCTTTCACTGAACGTCGAAATTCCTTCTGATTTCTGTGGGGAAAGGAACAGCGGCTCAGGTATGCAAAATCCACTAGCCAATTTCATTGGCATTTTCTCTTAAAGTCAGAGATGATTGGGGCTTCCAGATAAATCCCTATGTCGTCACGACATAACGTCTCTGTTCCCTCCATCAGGGAACGGGGGTTACGTACGTAACCTAGACGATAACTTAAATGCAGTTGATGATGCTCTGAAGTGATGCTCCAGTGATCAAGAATATTACATTATACAAGTTTCCCTTCGATTTCTCCTTCCTTGGATCTTACGGTGTAGTTAATGGCAGGTTCACACTGAACAATTTTTGTTGTAAAATGACACAAAAGTGTATATAAGGAACTGGTTTTGGTCCACTGCGCCCTTAATTTCTTCAAATCTCTCACTCTCGAGGGTAAACCCTTAAAAGTGATTAGGGCACAGAGATGAGCCCTTCAGAATAGAAAACAGCCCTTGAGTCCTCGACCTCATCTGTCCCGTGACAGATTAGGCTAATAAAAAGAACAGCATTAATTAAAAATATGAATATTTTCTAACAATATGAGTCTTTACTATTCTAATTCGCTTTGGATAAAAGCGTCTGCAAAGTGACTAAATGTACTTGTTAGAGCCATAAAGAACATTAAGAACATTATAATATTTTTCTATATTATTGTTATATTATTTATTTTGAGAGTGATTGTTTTTTGATATTCAGTTGTATATTTTGTGATATATATATTGTGTATGAGAAGGTTCTTAGGTCAATACGTAGGCGTTGATGTGAGATAGTTTTGAGGTGGAAGAAGGAGGAAGGGCTTGGTGCTGGACAGTCTTTTGACCGTTCTTTGAAACCATGTTTAATTTGAAGCTTGAAATAGTGTAAATAGTTCTTAAGTTTGATTTTTGAGTTGTGTTGTATCCTGACAAACGAAAAGTAAACTGTTATACTGTAAGTTTGTGGTTTTACGCGTCAAATCCTTTGTGCCAGTCCCTGTTGAAATGGCAGAGAACAGAAAGACATAGATCGCCATTACATTTTAGTCAAAAGACTTCTTCACATTGGAACTACGCGAAGAGGAAATTGGATTATCAAGAGTGATGCTGCAGTTGTTATCGAAAAGGATTTACAAGGATTATGGACATACCGTGATGAACGTAGCGAACGGAGTGATGACGGGTGAAAGTAAGTCAGAATCGAGCACGGATTTCTTGTGATTGTGGACATTTAAAGACATTTAACTTTGTTTTTGTAGTTTGAAACAACCTAAAGGGTACTTTTACCGTTGAGTTTAGCAAGTTATTATTCAGGAATTATTATTGAAACATGGATGACGCAGATGAAACGGCTGACTCAGATAAGGCTGGCCACAAGAGGACGGTCAAGTACACGCATAAAGCGCTGGAGGAGTGTCTGAACAGACTCATTCATTTGAGAAAATCAAAAATAACCATTCACATGAACGAGATTGACAAACTCAAAGAAAATGATGCAAAAGTGGAAAAAGTAGAACAAGAAGTGCTGACAAAGCTCACCAAATTGTATCAGGAATGCATGGAATTAAATGAAAACATTCAAGAGATGTTACTGGCTGGTTTGTTTAAAAGTAGTGGCTTTTTGACACAGTATTAAAGCTAGCATATCTACATATATAAAGCTACTTAAAACTGAAGTATACAAAGAACAAATTAGTCTGATTAGTCTATGTTAAAAGGTATAAGAAATATCTGTATGTAATGCTGTAAATAATCTGTCCTTCCCTCTGAAGCCTCGTTGAATCTTTCTGCCTCGTTCTCTCTCAACTCTGAATTCACTTCTGCCTCGGTCTAAATAAAGTAGTGTTTGACACACAATTCATTCAAAAACAAAATTAAATCATACTTTTTGATTGTCACTAAGCCATAACATATGTATCTAAAAATATAATATGTATCTATCTAAAAATCTATATTTATATGCATTAATGCATCATCATGTATATTATAGTAAATATATATTTTATTTATATATATATTTCTGATGTATTGAGTTTTTCAGGGAGAAGTTTGTCCATCTTATAATCTGATGTTTTCAGTGTCAAACTACAAAAAGTTAAAATATTTAATATAATTAAAACACTGAGGATTTGAAAATTAAGAATTTATAACATAATATTAGTATTGTGAAAATTAAAAAGACCATATTTTATTTTACAGTACAGTTGTCTTATTGCAACAGTAATATTTCTGCCTTAATTTTAATAGTGGTAATACAATAAAAATATTATTGTTTTTTTAATGACATTACAAAACATAATATTTACTGGTGGTCAATTAAACGCTATATGATCTGCGTGCTGGGATCTGGATTGGTGCGGCGAGATTTGGCACAACAGGTGCTTTTCTTAATCTTTTTAATAAACATTGAATTGGCAAATCCAGAATGTGTGTCTTTATTGAATGGTATATTCACAGATGGTACAATAAGATGGTAAAACCTGCTTTTAAATAAGGTTTGTATATATGAAGGCTACATTGTGTGTAAATGTGTATTTGTTGTTTTTATCATAATTCTACAAATCAGAAGTTTATTTACTATTCATTTAATTCAAGACCACAGTGTGTCTGCAAATCCAATAAGCAAACTTCGTTTAACCTCTAAACCTGCTAAGATCACGCTCTTACTTGATCTAGATGAGTAAGTTATCATTAGAAAGACGTTATAACGTTACTGTTATTGATCACACTTTGTTTTGCTTTGCACATTTATCTAACCATATATGCACCTGACAGATAAATGACAAACTAACTGAGTAGCTATAACGTCACATAGTTTACTAATAGCACTGTAAGTTTCTGGAGAGCAGAAAGGTCCTCCTTCATGGAGGTCAGAAGATCCACTGCAGGTTTGGCTCACAGGTGACCTCGGCTCTCCTCTGTCAACATCACAATTAATACTACTTTCTCTAAAATATGTTGTGTTAAAACCATGGGCGGTTCTAGGGTGAGTGGATATCCGGGGCTTAGCCAAGAGACATCCATACCTGTCAGAATACACTTTAAATAAAATATATTTAAAATACACATTGGCTAAGAAGCTTTATTTTTTTTAAAGCTGTAAATCTTTCTAAAAATATTCATTATTAAAATAAAATAGTCACAATGAGTTAAACTGTAAACAATAATCTATACATTCTCAACCGTTATATGATCAATATGATCCAAAATGCAAATCCCATAATTTAAAAACGAATAATAAATACAATATCATGATTAAAAACCTATATGTGCTGTTTCACAGTGACACAGCTCAGTAACAAATAACATATCTTGACGGATGGCGAGACTGTTACAGCGATAAGTTATATAACGTTAGTAAGTTACAGATACCTGAAGCAGCGGATTCTTGCCGTTTAAGTGCTGGCTGGGGGTGTTTTACTTCCTTTTTTGGAAGAATTTTGAAATACCCATTTTTATTTTCAAATAAATTCGTATAGTAAAATACCACACACACCAATTAACCGCCTGGCTCCCCAAGATCTGATCTCATTGGCTGGATCATATAGATCCTATAACTTCTTATCGTCGGTTGGCCAGTTTACATGTCAGTCAAAATGGCTACGAGCCTCAGTGGGCGATCCTTATCGGGAGTGAATGAATGACAACGTAAAGTTGACACTGTTATATGTGCAGAGAACAAATCTGCGGTTGAAATAAATATTTTATTACGCATGAAAACTCAGTGATAGTTGTAAGGAAGGGGTCTGAGGCATGCGGATCCAATTGCACCAATATTTATTAAGCGGGGGCAGAATCAGACAGGCAATGGTCAACAGGCAAAAACAGGAAGATCAGAGGCAGAGCAGAGACGTAAACAATACCAGGCAGGGGTCGAGGTCACAGGCACAGGTTCAGAAGTCGTGGGGTGACTCTGGCAGGTCGGCGGAGACGTGGGGTGACTCTGGCAGGTCGACGGAGACGTGGAGTGACTCTGGCAGGTCGACGGAGACGTGGAGTGACTCTGGCAGGTCGACGGAGACGTGGAGTGACTCTGGCAGGTCGACGGAGACGTGGAGTGACTCTGGCAGGTCGACGGAGACGTGGAGTGACTCTGGCAGGTCGACGGAGACGTGGAGTGACTCTGGCAGGTCGACGGAGACGTGGAGTGACTCTGGCAGGTCGACGGAGACGTGGAGTGACTCTGGCAGGTCGACGGAGACGTGGAGTGACTCTGGCAGGTCGACGGAGACGTGGAGTGACTCTGGCAGGTCGACGGAGACGTGGAGTGACTCTGGCAGGTCGACGGAGACGTGGAGTGACTCTGGCAGGTCGACGGAGACGTGGAGTGACTCTGGCAGGTCAGGCGCCCACCAGGGCGGAGCAGACGTGACAGGCGCCCTCCAGGGAGGAACAGACGAGACAGACACCCACCAGGGCGGAGCAGACGGGACAGACGCCCACCAGGGCGGAGCAGACGAGACAGACGCCCACCAGGGCGGAGCAGACATGACAGGCGCCCTCCAGGGCGAAGCAGACAAGACAGACGCCCACCAGGGCGGAGCAGACGAGACAGACGCCCACCAGGGCGGAGCAGACGAGACAGACGCCCACCAGGGCGGAGCAGACGAGACAGGCGCCCACCAGGGCGGAGCAGAGATCCCTGGCCGAGACTGGGACCTAGAGGAAACGGAGACACAAGAGGCAGAGAGAGCACATTTGGTTTCAGGAACCGAGGCAGGGAGTTTAAGCGGCCATGGTAGATCCGGGGACTCGGGCAGCCATGATGGATCAGGGGACCTCATGGGCCATGGCGGGTCCGGGGTCTCCGTGAGCAATGGAGGGGAGCTCCCTCCACGAAAGTTCTTGGTGAACTCCACCACCTCGAGGGGGCACTCTGGAAGCGCTGAATCTCGGTGGCGCTCGGGCGGCTCTGACTCTCTTGGGCACTCAGGTGGCTCTGACTCTCTTGGGCGCTCGGTAGAACTGGACGGAGCCAGCGGAGGCATCGATGAGCTGGGCGGGACCAGCGGAGACGTAGGAGAGCTGGGCGGGACCAGCGGCGAAGGCGAGCTGGGCGGGACCAGCGGAGACGAAGGAGAGCTGGGCGGGACCAGCGGAGACGAAGGAGAGCTGGGCGGGACCAGCGGAGACGAAGGAGAGCTGGGCGGGACCAGCGGAGACGAAGGAGAGCTGGGCGGGACCAGCGGAGACGAAGGAGAGCCGGACTCTGTGAGCTCCTGGATCGGAGCGGCCTCTGGAGCGAACTCTGCGAGCTCCTGGATCGGGACGGCCTCTGGAGCGAACTCTGTGAGCTCCTGGATCGGAGCGGCCTCTGGAGCGAACTCTGCGAGCTCCTGGATCGGAGCGGCCTCTGGAGCGGACTCTGCGAGCTCCTGGGACGGAGCGGCCTCTGGAGCGGACTCTGCGAGCTCCTGGGACGGAGCGGCCTCTGGAGCGGACTCTGCGAGCTCCTGGGACGGAGCGGGCTCTGGAGCGGACTCTGCGAGCTCCTGGGACGGAGCGGGCTCTGGAGCGGACTCTGCGAGCTCCTGGGACGGAGCGGGCTCTGGAGCGGACTCTGCGAGCTCCCGGGACGGAGCGGGCTCTGGAGCGGACTCTGCGAGCTCCCGGATCGGAGCGGGCTCTGGAGCGGACTCTGCGAGCTCCCGGATCGGAGCGGGCTCTGGAGCGGACTCTGCGAGCTCCCGGATCGGAGCGGGCTCTGGAGCGGACTCTGCCAGCTCCCGGATCGGAGCGGGCTCTGGAGCGGACTCTGCGAGCTCCCGGATCGGAGCGGGCTCTGGAGCGGACTCTGCGAGCTCCCGGATCGGAGCGGGCTCTGGGACGAACCTGGGGATGCCTGCTGCTCGCACCGACACCAGTGGTGGGTCCAACACACTAGTCATCAGTCCTGGCCAAAGAGGTGCATCCGCAGGCGTGGTAGCCATCCTGGCCGGGGACTCCGGCTTGGCAGGCCTGGTGAGAGCAGATTCAGGCTTGGCAGGACTGTTCTGAGGCTCAGGATCGGCGGCCATTTTGTGACAAGGTGTAGTGTTGTGATCCTCCTCCGCTACACCCACAGTAGATAGTGAGCCAATAGTCAACGCAAACTCCAAAAAACAACTCAGTGATGAGCGCGGACCCTCGCGTCTGAGCTGAGTTTGCAGAGGCTGATTAATGCCATCACAAAAAATGTCAATCAAAATAATGTCCGGTAAGTCTGAATCCTGAGCACAGGCTGAAAACTCCCTACTATGGTGCTCCAGTGATCGTGGGCCTTGCTTAAGGGCAAACAATACTCTAGTATCCATACCTAGAGATGTTGACCTGAAAGGTGCTGGATCCTTGTGTGGCGAAGTCTTCTGTAAGGAAGGGGTCTGAGGCATGCGGATCCAATTGCACCAATATTTATTAAGCGGGGGCAGAATCAGACAGGCAATGGTCAACAGGCAAAAACAGGAAGATCAGAGGCAGAGCAGAGACGTAAACAATACCAGGCAGGGGTCGAGGTCACAGGCACAGGTTCAGAAGTCCAAGGTCAGGCAGTCCGGGGTCACACACAGAGATAACAGATACGGGGAAGAACGCTCAGAAATGTAGCCAGGGCAAAACAAGACTTCGCAGTGAGTGAGTGTTTGTGTGCTGCTTTTATGTGAGTGAGTGAATGAGGTGCAGGTGTGGTGAGGCAATCAGGGTTGATGAGTGAATGGTGACAGCTGTGTGATTGGTGTAATGGTGGACGGGAATGTGTGAGTGCAGTGCATGCTGGGAGATGTAGTCCATGGGTGATGTGCAGTTTGGGTGAGTGGTAACCAGATTCATGACAATAGTGCTTGCGAGGCATGGTAATAAAAACATTAGGGGCTTTACTGAAAACATTCGGGGCTTTAGCCCCCTTAGCCCACCCCTAGCGCCGCCCCTGGTTAAAACTATGTATTTATGATAAATGAAAATCAGTAATGAAGCAAAAATGTATGTTACTGTCTGGTAAAGCGTCACAGAACGTTGCGTAGCTACAAAACAATGCACTTGTCAAAGCAAAACAAATCTTGGTTGCCATAGATACCTTTGCATTCCTGTGGACAAAATGAGGAGAACTATCTGAATATCTAAATAATTTTTATATAAAAAACATCCAAAATCTTTTAGTAAAAAAAATTATATATATTTAATTATTTAAGATAAAAGAAATCCAGCGCGTGTTAAATAAATTGCCATTTCACTTGGCTTTTGGGAGCGCACGAGATCTCGCGATATTACTCCTTGAGGTGAAAAGCGGTCTCGCGATATCGAATGAGTTTGTGGTAAAACCTTTGATAGTGATTGCTTTACATTGTTTGCTCTTTTATTGCATGTGCTGTTTGTTTGGGTTTCATTTGGGAACGCACATAAATTTTGACGTGCTTTGTGTTGCACTGCATTTACAAGCGTGTCTTCATCTCAGCAGCTCGGTCCACAAATCTGGTGTGTGTGTGTGTGTGCGTGTGCGCGTGCGTGTGTGTGTGTGTGTGTGTGATCCCACTAGATTTGTAACGTAAATCGCTCCGGTTACTCGAAGGACTGTAGTTTTAAGGAATAGCTCCTTCAAACCTACGGATGTTAAAAACCCAAATGGTTGCAATGAGAGAGCTCTTACCCCACTTCCTGGTCCCAGAGCGGAAACGAAAGTGGACATGGGGGATGTAGTCTTTTTACCGAACGATTGCCCGCTCTGCGGGGAACGGACACGGCAATGGCCGCGACATAGACTTCAGTGTCGATGGAAACGATCCACTATCCAGTCTGTGCAGCGGGAAACTCAGAACATACGGTGCAAGTAGTCGGGTCGATATGAGCCTGACTCCTTCACAAACACTCCCATTTGAAGCATACAAACGTCTTGTAGAGGGTTTTCGCGCTCCCATGAGCGTGCGAGACTGTAAGGCGCCCATCTCCTCTGATACCCCTGAAGCGATCACACATGATGGCTCTATAGTTCCAGGTTCGACCTGGGATAGCAAATATTTCCTGCCGGGGAACGGCAAGGCAGTGCCTCCAGCAGTTCCGTCAAGTCTAGGAACCCAGGCTGGATTCAGGGCGATGTAGTATCACTGATGCTCGCTCCACCCTGATCTCTCATAACACCAGCGGTAACATTTCTTGATCGGAGGAAATGCATACGGGCTAGCTGCTGGTCAGCGTGATGTCAGCGGGGAGTGAAGAACAACAGGCAATGCGTGTTCTCGCTCTTGGCGAACAGATCCACCTCCGCTCTCCCTTAACGTTAGCGGTTCCAGATCATCCGAACCGACTCGGGGTGCAATCTCCACTCTCCTTAAGGATTTATGTACGAAAACACAGACGTGTTGTCGGTGCAAATCAGTACATGCTGCTGTTTCAGCTGCGGCTGAAAATCCTTTAGAGCTAAGAAGACTGCTTCTGTCATGGCCCAAAGAATGAGAGATGGATTCCTTCATTTTAGTCAATGAGGCTCGAGAAACAGAGTTCCAGATGTCAAAATTAGACTTATTAACCAATAACAAGTCGAGATACGGTCGCTGCAGCCACCGCATCTGAATCTCTGTCTGTCCGCTCATCCATTTTATGCCACCGACTCGGGGTGCAATCTCCACTCTCCTTGAGGATTTATATACGAAACCACAGACGTGTTGTCGGTGCGAATCAGTACATTTTGCTGGTCCAGCTGTGGCTGAAAATCCTTTAGAGCTAAGAAGACTGCTTCCAGCTCCAGGCGGTTTAAGTGCCACCGGCTCTGAGATTCCAGCTACAGTCCCGAAGCTGGCATTCCCTCGCACACTACTCCCCAGCCATGAGTCGATGCATCCATCATGATCATCTGGCGCATCTGGGTTGCGTCAGAGCTTCGATGTGGCCGCGATGCGCAAACATCCCGAGTCCACGCCGTTCACGGGACTCGAGATTCCAGCCATAGCTGCAGCGGGCGCATGTGTAATAATCCCGGATGTAATACCGCTGAATCCACCACCTTGAGTACGAGCAGTCTCTGTAATACCCTCAACTGAACAGAGCTGCCCTACCTGAAAAGGCGCAGGGAAGACAATTGGCCGCGGCTCGATCTCGCGAGAGGCGGGATTCATCTCCACGCGATCTCACGAGAGGCAGGCTCTCATCCCACGCGATCTCACGAGAGGCAGGGTCTCATCCCCCACGCGATCTCGCGAGAGGCGGGCTCTCATAGCCGTAGGGACTCCAAGTGAATAAACAGAGAGTCTATGTGGCTGATAAGCGTATCCAGGGACCGAGCTAAAATCAGCCAATCGTCCAGATAATCGAGGATGCGCCTTCCGCTCGATCTGAGGGGAAAGTGCTGCATTGATGCACTTTGAAAGTACGTGGGGCCGGAGCAGCCCGGACGGGAGAACAGAGTATTGGAACGCTGTGCTTCTCCCTGACAGTTGACAGCTATTCAGAAAAACCGTCTGTGTATGCGGTGCTATCCGAATGTGAAAGTACGCGTCCTTTAAATCCACGGACGCAAACCAGTCCCCGGGGCGAATTTGCGCCAGGATCTGCTTAGCGTTAACATCCTGAACGGACGCTTTCCAAGCGCTCTGTTGATGGGTCCGAGATCTAGAATCGGGCAGAGTCTACCCTCTCTCTTAGGCACCCCAAACAGCGGCTGGACAAACAGCCGTCCCGCCTGCTCACTGAAATTGTTCTATTGCTCCTTCTCCGAGCAATTGTATTAGCTCTTGTTTAGGATAAGGGCATTTCGAGTCAGTGTTAGAGACTACGCCACGCCATTGAAACGGGGTGGTCTGCGTCTGAATTGAAGGGTGTACCCTCGCTCTTATGCAGAGCAACCAGCGTGAGATTCTTGGAATCGCTTCCCACGCGATCATGAACTGACACAGCGGCTTGGCAGCTATAACCCGTGTGGGCAGTGGGTCCGGTCGCTGAGGGGAGGGGCGAGCGGCGGTGGTGACTGAGCGAGGAGGAAAAGCTCCTCGTGCAAACGTATGCTTTAATGAACACACTTCGTCCCACACATTTACAATTTTGAGACAGCTTGAGGGCTCCTGCACTGGTCGTGGTGCCTCTTCCCGGGTCTCTTAACTTGTCCAAGAAGACCTCGATCCCGCGGTCTTCTACAATATAGCGACTGTAATAACTACAGGCTGACTATGCTATACGACCTAGTTGAACACCACGTGAAGGGGCGTAAACAACTGGCGTAATAGTCCGGCGAAATCTGGGAGGCTGATAGGATGCGCCCTTCAGGGCATCAGGTGACTCCTCGCCTTCGCGCGCTTTCCGCGCAGGGGTGTCATGTGACTCCTCACCTTCGCGCGCTTCTCGCGTAGGGGAGTCATGTGACTCCTCACCTTCGCGCGCTTTTCCGCGCAGGGGTGTCATGTGACTCCTCACCTTCGCGCGCTTCCCGCGTAGGGGTATCAAGTGACTCGCCTTCGCGCGCTTTCCGCGCAGGGGCATCAGATCCCATCGCCTTCGCGTGCTTTGTGAATTAGAAAAACATGTCCTCTACCCACAAGGCGCCGCCGATGTTATCATGTGAATTATAAAAAGTTCACTACACACTGTAGCCGCTGATAAGGGGCTGTTACCATGTGAATTATAAATGTCCTCTACCCACTGTAGCCGCTAATGAGGGGCTATTATCATGTGAATGAGAGGTTGTCCCGATCACACGGTAGCCGCTAATGAGGGGCTATTATCATGTGAATGAGAGGTTGTCCCGATCACACGGTAGCCGCTAATGAGGGGCTATTATCATGTAATGAGAGGTTGTTCCGAACACACGGTAGCCGCTAATGAGGGCTATTATCATGTGAATGAGAGGTTGTTCCGTACACACGGTAGCCGCTAATAAGGGGCTATTATCATGTGAATGAGAGAGGAGCGATTGTGCTTTGCAAACAGCAGAACGCCGCTCTGAGGCGGGGGCTGCATGCTTACACAGTGGGTTTTTCCGTGCAGCATCTGCGACGACGTGAGATCCCTTTGCTCCCGCATCTGCCCTCGGCTCTCCGCACCGCCATGGAAGGGGGGCGTGAGAAGCCGGGCTGATGTCTTGTCCTGCAGGTTCGACAGTGAGGAATGCGGACATTTATGTCGGCATGAGCTCATCACCTGAGTCCCGAAGGTCCACCGCTGATCAGAGGGCAGACGGACTACCTTTAAGAAATGTCATACTCACCTGAACGCTGCAGAGGAGCAGCCATGAGGCCTGCCCTCGAATGAGCGAACCTAACCGTGAGCTGAATATTTTAAGCCATAACCTAGGTTCAGCAAAGTGAAGAAAAAGATTCTGACGTAATTGTCGCGGGCGCTGCATTTATACTGCCTCTCGAGCTCGTCATATTTGCATGCTTCGCGACAATTGGCCAGTCATTGACTGGCGTGAGCCAATAGGTCTTCAGGAAAGGTTGGAGGGAAGGAGTTCCCATAACGGAGAATTCTCCGTGATGTCTCGTGAAAGCTCGAAAGGGAACATCTATGCCAACTACATATCTCTATAGATGTATCGTGATTTCAAAATAAAAGTCTGTGAGTTTACTTAGGTCTAAAAATAAAAATTAAATTGATTTAAACGTCATTAAATCACCCTGTAAAATGAAACATTGGCTCTCTCTGCATATATTTATTATAATACATAATAATAAAATAATAAACGTAGCTCATAATTGTCCAAGTCTTTGGTATAGTTTTTATTCTTCAGGTCAATCATATATTCATAAAATAAAATCAGTTTGAATATGGAAAGCGATAACTGCCCTGGTATTGTTTTAAATGTTAAAGTTGCATGCTTTGCTTGTGCTGTACATTATTTGTAACATTTTGTTTTATTATTTTATTTATTATAATTTAAGAGATAATAATAATATTGTTTGATAATTGATATTTTAGTCCTTGAAAACCAAAATAAAAAAAATAGAATAAACAAAATAAAAATAGTGCTTAAAAAGTCCTGGAATTTAATTTTGCAGTGTTTGTATGTTTTTGTTGTTGTTGTTGTTTGTTTAATTAATTTAAGTTAATGCACATTTACTTAACCGTATAATGTACCTCACTGAGAAAGAATGACAAACACGTTTTGTAGATATAGAGTTGTTTTTTTATGTATTTATTTACTAATGGCACTTGCAAGGTTTTTCCAAAAAATATAATTTCCCTTGTCAGACAAATGAACCCCATCCCTCCTGAACAGTTCACTTCTCTTCTGTGTTATCTCTTTATTGTCTATAAACACTCCACCAATGTCAGCCATGTATTGTGCCATGGCGCTGTTGATGAACTTCCAATTTGTTCATCTTCGGGCCTTCTGCCCGCCGCCACACACACCTCTCAGTGATGCCAGAAAAAATCACTGTGTCATTGGTAATTTTCATGATCCCAGTTACTCCTCAATCCGTAATGAAGCAAAAATGTATGAGAGGCTTTTTTCCTGTCTAGTAAACCATTATGGAACATTAACAAAAATAACAATGCACTTTTCAAGGCAAAACAAATCTTGGTTACCATAGTTACCTTTGCATTCTTGTAAACCAGGAGAAATATCTGGATATCTAAATTTGTATGTTTTTGTAAAATCTATTTATTTATTTAAGCTAAATGAAAATCACTTAAAGTATAAGCATTTTAGCTTAAATTTGGACTCTTTATTCAGACTAGCAACAGTATTTAAATATGGCCCCATTAATTGTATAGGCACACCCTAGCAATCATTTACAATGCCCTAGCAATTTTACAAAAACATGAATAAGTCATGGCACCCATTTAGACACGTCTACAGTGTGCGAGTTTTGCCACTGCAAGCACCACTCACATTTTCTTCAGGAAATGTACATTTCTATTGATATTTCATGCTGATATTGAATTTAGCATGCAAGTCGTATTACACCATCTCTGTTACAGACATACTTTCTCTTTAAACACATTTATGAATAGAACTTAATTCACTTCTAAGTAATTCTGTTCTGTTTTTATAGTAAAACTTACCTCGTTTTGTCATTGTGTTAACATGTGACGGGGTACTGTGGTAAGATCATGTCTTCTGGACACTAATATGAACACAATATCATGCTATTTTATCTTGAAGTACTATGTACAAACCGTTGTATATGAATATAGTAATCATACAGTTCTGTGATACATATCAAGGTTTTGCCATCTGATGTATTACAGTAATATCACAGAACATGAGAAAATATAATTATAGCATATAGATTTAAACAATTGAAAAACAAATGATTAAAACTTGGCAGCACAAAATATTTTACATTTTTTAATTATAAACATTTATTTGTATAATTCATTAATTATTTTAATTTTGTATTTCATTTTAGGAGTATATATTCATTTATTATAATTGACAGGTGTGATGATCAGTGAGCTTGAGTTTTTACCTCCATAGTTTAAGGATGGGCAAAAATATGGAAAGAGTTTTTCAGTGAAAGACTGAGCAGTGAAAGAGTAGATATGAGAGCTGGACTCCACATCATAAAAGGAGACCAGACCCTCCTCATAATCCACAAACACACCGACCCGCTGCGGCTTCACTCTCAGAGACAGAGAGACAAGAGCATCCTCACAGGCTTTATATTCATCTCCATTCTCCAGACACACAGTCCAGTATCCATTACTGGGAGTCAGTGTGATCGCTCCCTTTCTGTTAATGGATTCTCTGGCCACTCCTAAAGCCCATTCAGTCTTTCCCTTCACCTGCACCTCAAAATAACATCTCCCTGAAGAGAATCCCTCCTTTCCCAAGACACAGGGTCCTTTATTAAATCTCTCTGGTGTGTCTGGGAGTTTCTGTGTAATGTCTCCACATCTCACTTGTTTTCCATCATCAGACAGAATGAGTTTAGGTTGAGCTGTATCAGGATCCAGAGTCACATCCACTGAGAAAACACAGAATATCAATCACAACTTCACAATACACAGATTCTGTGATGCTGATGTGTTTAATATTGAATCCAGTGTTTAATCAGATTGTAGTGCAGTAATGAGTGTATGAATGTAAACTAGTGTAGTGCAGACAGCACACTGTACCTGCATACTGCTGCATCCACTTCAGCTCTGTAGAGACACATGACAATAAAACATAATCAGATCTGAAGGTTAGGGTAGAGTGGGTGTTTTTTTGGATCAACAATAATTATATCTTTAGTAATTAAATAATAATGTAATACAATTTTTTTGACTTTATATCTAAAAATGTCCTCAACTTAGCAGCAATGTTCGCTCTAATTTGTTTTCTTGCTGAGCAAAACTTTTCTCTATTAGACGAACATTTCAGCGACCTGAGCAAAAACATCGTTATACCAGACCTGTACAGCGCACGGAAACACAAGTGTGTAACTTAACTTTAATGTGCTATCTTTATACCAGACCTGTACAGCGCGCGCAAACACAAGTGTGTAACTTAACTTTAATGTGCTATCTTTATACCAGACCTGTACAGCGCACGCAAACACAAGTGTGTAACAACTTTAATGTGCTGTTTTTATACCAGACCTGTACAGCGCACGCAAACACAAGTGTGTAACTTAACTTTAATGTGCTATCTTTATACCAGACCTGTACAGCGCGCGCAAAAACAAGTGTGTAACTTAACTTTAATGTGCTGTTTTTATTTGATTTGACCCTTGATGTAACTAAATGATGCACATTTTAGTTTACCTGAGAAACATTTGTACAGAACAATACACTGCCTTCAAAAGGTTGGCATCTTTTGGGAAAAGTTTCTTGGGCTCATCAAGACTGTATCTATTTGATAGAAAATACTGAATATTATTTCACAAAATAATATTGTGAAATATTATTGCATTTAAAAAAAAACTATTTTAATATTCTTTAAAATATAATTTATTCCTGTGAAGCAAAGCTGAATTTTCAGTGTCACATGATCCTTCAGAAATCACTCTAATATCACAATTTATCATAAATGTTGGAAAAATGTGTGCTGCTTAATATTTTTGGGACCTGTGATATTTTTTCAGGATTCTTTGAGAAATAAAAAGTTAAAAAGAACAGTGTTTATTCAAAATATATATTTTGTGTTACAATATACACTACTATTCAAAAGTTTGGGGTCAGTACATTTTTTCTTTCTTTGTATATTTTTTACTTTATTCTATATTTATATACTTTTATTCAGCAATGATGTGTTAAATTAATAAAAAGTGATAGTAAAGACTTATATTGTTAGAAAATATTTATATTTTTAATTAATGCTGTTCTTTTTATTAGCCTAATCAAGGAATCAAAGAAAAAAAGGTTCCAAAAAATATTAAGCTGCACAACAGTTTCAACACAGATAATAAATCATAATATTATTATGATTTCTGAAGATCATGTGACACTGAAGACTGGAGTAATGATGCTGAAAATACAGCTTTGCTTTACAGGAATACATTTTAAAATAGAAAACCAATATAAGTGGTTTTATTTTTCTGTATTTTGATCAAATAAATACAGCCTTGATGAGCATAAGTGACTTCATTCAAAAACAAGGTCAATTGATTAGGTTTATAATAATATAAAGACAACCGAAGCATTTAAACTGAGATCCATAAGTTAAATATGATTTTAAAAAGTGAAGGTGAATTCTATCTAAACATCGCTAAGTACAGTTTGCACAATACACCTGTGTGTGACTGTACATGTCTTTAGTTTTGTCACCGTTCTGTGCACATCATCCGCTAAAGCACTTAATCAAGCCACTCTTCTTTAATACATGAGGATGTTTTATTTCACATGTCACTGTGTTTGCGTTGACTCTCGATTTGAGTTATTTCGTCCTCAATCATTGACGTATTCGGTTTACAGCGACTCGTTTGGCGCACATCATTCTTTCTCTTTCTATGAAACCTGTAAACCGCATTCACCGGTTCTAACTCTATAGCGGCACCAGCTCTAGAGCGGTTTACCCGAGCATCGCAATTCTTTTCTTTCTTTCAATTCTTACTAGAACACAATCAAATGGTTTTTCAAACTCATCTTTGCGTGCGCGCGGCACATTATTTCTCTGCGCGGCCGCGCGCACGCAGCTTAGAGGGAACAGTGCTTAGCACCAGCAAGCTTGTTAGCATTAGCTAACAATATTGACTTATTTTCAGCATGGTTATGAATACACATTCATATCTGTCTACTCGGCTAGTTGATCTAAACAATATTACAAATAATAGTGTTGATAAACAATATAAAAACAGACTTCACATAGGGCTAAATGCGTAGCATTTTAATAAAACTGCTAATGTTACAGCAGCAGGGAATATGAACGTGCATGAGTTATGTTATTTAATCTGTGTTATTTTAATGTTTCTTTTTTGACCTAAAACATAAAGACATTGATCTGTCTGCATTAAATCATTTCAGTGGGCTTAAATAGATCACACTTTACAGCAGATTTAGTTCACAAACAACTGACAGTTTTGACCTAAATATTATTTTCAGTTTCAATAATTAATCCTAAAATTCGACATTATTAATTTACTTTCGCAGCATCACGAGATCTCCCGCTTCTTTCTTGTGAGTTCAGTTCACTGGAGACTCGCTCTAAACGGTTCATTTGAATCAGTGACTCGACTCGAGAACAGCTGTAATCGGATCATTCAGATTCGTGAATGAATCTTTTGCTGTGATTTGTGAACCGATTGAACAGATTCATTGAAAATAATCAGTTTGTTCATGAATCAGACACCGCTTCTGCGTCTCGGAGCACGTGATGTATTATAAGGAGTAACGATATGTTTTATGAAATGTAGTGAAGTAAAAGTACGATCTTATGCTTTGGATTGTAGTGAAGTAAAAGTAAAAGTTACTCAAAATAAAACTACTCCAGTAAAGTACAGATACTTGATAAATGTACTTAAGTACAGTAACGTTACTGACCACCGCTGCACACTGTGATGTATCGGAGAGAAAACAGATTTCACAGTAAATTATCTCATTATAAGCAGCAAGAAAGTGTTTTAAAGCTTGTTGTTTTCTAGAACATCACAGTTATATATGATATGAGAACAGTAGGGCCTGTAGATAGAGAGTATGTGTTATTTAATACAAATATAATTATATTTTCAGAATGACATATTTTATTTGTCAATAAGCAATTAACGTTACTGTAATTATTCTGTTCTGAAAATCAAATCCTTAGTTTTTCCATCAAATGTAGATTGAATAAAGGTATTTCGATTTTATATTAAAAAATTACCTCAAGTTAGTATCAGGTAGATAGTTAGCTAACCAGTTAACATCCACTAACAAAATATTTCAAATAGGCTATTCGAATTTTGTCATTCATAATTATTTTTAATTTTGAGCAAAAACTCCGTCTGTACTCTAATTTAGCTGTAATTGTTTAAAGCAAATTGCTCTGTCAGACTGGGGGGGGGGGGCATTGTACCCCACCCATGGGGGTGTTTTGCTCCATACAGTAGGTTAGTACAAATTTATTTTTTCATACGTTGTTTATAATTTATGTTATTGTCTGTCACTAAAATTATGATAACGTTTCTGAACACATTTAACTTTTTTTTCACTGAAAACAATTACACAGTCTTTAAGAGGGCGGGGGGATGTTTTCCCCACTCTACCGTATATTTAAATAAATAAATAAATCATCATGTTTCTATCTGATCAGTGTATGTATTGATGTACCAGTTTGTGTGAGTTTGTCGTCTATAGTGTCCTTCAGTTGAGTCAGAGCTCTCCTCAGAGTCTCCAGACTCTCATCAGTCTTCATACTGATCTCAGGCCAGTTCCTGGTGTTTCTAGGGCTGCACAGGGACGAGTGAATCTACAGCAGGAGAGAGGAGAAATCCTTCAGCATGGGGAGTGTTATGGTGTCATATACTGCATTATCATTGATCAGAGAGATCATGTTGACTGACCTGTAGGAGGTGGAGGTGATCTTCAGTGTGTGAGAGCTGCTCCAGCTCAGTGTTTCTCATCTTTAGCTCAGTGATCTCCTGCTCCAGCTCTTCAATCAGCTCTTGCTCCTGTTTCTCTGCTGCTTTCTGCTGCTCCTCCATCATCTCCAGCAGTTCAGTATAAAATCCCTGTAGCAAGAATCAGTGTTATTATTGCTCATACATCAGTGTTAAGGAGATTTAAAATACCTCAACAGAAGAATAAACTTCATCCTGCACTGATTTCACTGATTGATTTTCAAATCATGTGTTTAGTTGAGGAGAGTTGTGATATTACTGTACTATAAGGTCACCTTACTTACTTTACTATTACTTTACTGTCATCAGGCAATCACTGATGAGGTCTGGACAGAAGGCTTGATAAGAATAAAGAGCTGCTCAATTAATACTAGATATAAACTGATTCAAGCTATACTGTACAGCATCTTTACTATACTCCAGAACTAGACTATACAAAACATTTTCCTCCGAATCACCTCAATGTGATGGGTGCCGGATGGCAGATGTTGCCACATTGAATTTGTTGTTGGCACATTTCATTTGATTTAGCCCAATTTTGTATGATCCTTCTTCAAACATTTTTTTTTATTATTTTCAAGAGCATATGGAACGGACATTCAACCTAAACACAATCTGGCTATTTTCAGATATTCTGAGCTGATGGACACTTTTGCATAGTAAACTTTCCCTCTTCACAATGAAATTACAGGCCTGAAGCCGGCATGTCTTTTTTTCAACTTCTTGCTCATAGATCGTTATCCCCTCTGCTATCCTTACTGATGCTAACGAGTCAATCCTGGCATGACTCAAAATCATCCTCATGATCCCCTAAGATTCATCTCTATTGAGTCTGATTTTCCAGCAGTTTTATCTTCATGTAACTTTGTCAATTCTCCATGAACCTTGGATCTGTGGATCTATGGAAGCTCACTCCTAACAAACATCAACCATCTTCATTCTCTACATGCATCTGGACTCTTGTTCAGCAACAAGTAACCATTTATCTACTATTTAAATGTGTTTCTGAGTTTTGACCCCTTTTATTACGGTGATTTTGATTGATTTTGATCTAATGGTTCACTTATTTTAATTCTTAGTTTTTTTTTCTCTCTATTTTCTTACTCTACTACTTCATTGTGTATGTATGTGTTTTTCTTAGTTTAGTTTAGTTGTGAAGGATGTTAATCCTCTTAAAATTATGTTAATCATGTACTGAGATATGAGTATAATTAACATATCAATATATAATCAATTGTTAAATGGGATTTTTTAGTGTGCTTTCTGGAGAAGTGTGGTATGTGTGTGGGTGTGTGCTGTTGTCTTGCAGAGAAGACAAAAAGGTGATGGCTGATTGGAGGATCCAAGGGTGGACCCCCCTCCCCCAGAGAAGAAGGAGGCACGTGGACACCTACTATAAAAGACTCTGTTGGAATGTATTGGGGGTTGGTTCTTTGTGAGACTTAGGTCTGAGAACAACCCAGCGCTGTTCTGATCAATAAATTTCAATACTTTTTATATTTCGCCTTCCTTCAATTTTTGATCACGCAGGACGTTTGAAGTCCAACAATTGGTGACCCCGACGTGATTGGAGAAAAAGGCAGTAAAGAGTAAAAGGCCATTGAAGGCCAAGATTCCGGGACGGAACGAACTCGGGTTCAACACACGGTCGACCGATTAAAATAAGGTAAGCAGAAACCTGTTAAATCAAACTTCTGCAAAATTGGATATTCTAAATTTCTTGTGTTGAATTTGAATTGTATTCCGTTCCATTTGTTAATTAGTAAAATATTGATATATGTTGATAAGAAAAATTGGAAAAAACTGAGGGGTTAAAGTCCACCCAGTTAGAACCGAGGGGTTAAAGTCCACCCGGTCAGAACCGAGGGGTTAAAGTCCACCCGGTCATTTTGGTAAAAACTGAGGGGTTAAAGTCCACCCAGTCAGAACCGAGGGGTTAAAGTCCACCCGGTCATTTTGGTAAAAACTGAGGGGTTAAAGTCCACCCAGTTAGACTGTGGGTTAAAGTCCTACAGCATTTTTTGAGTATAGAGTGTTAGATTATTGATGTGTATTGTGTGTGTTGTGTAAAATGTCTGAATTTGAGAGAGAATGTGAAGAATATGGATGTTCCCCAATAACAAAGCAGTGGGACAATGTGGTAGATATGTTACTGGCTCAATCGGAGCCTAAAAATCATAAAAAAGAGAAGAAAATTTGGAAAATTAAATGGAGTCAGATATGTATTGAAAACGGATGGGATAATCCCGACAACATGTCGATGGCATTAGCCCCAAAAATTAGAGCTATGGAAAAAAGGGCTCATGTAAGACTCAAAAGACATGTAGAGGGGAAAAACAGTATAAATTGGTTGAGTAAGAGTAAATATTCCAACCAAGAAGAAGAATATAGAACTGAGGTTAGGTTGTGGACAAGAATAGCACTTACTGCAACCGCCCTGAGTCCTGCTAAAAAGGGTGGGGGGGAGCATGTGAAGACAGAGAAGTCAGAGAAAGGAATGACAAAGAAATCAGGAAGTACACAGGGTAGTGTTTCTGATGAGACAGCGTTTGCCCCGCCTCCAAGCTTATATCCGGACTTGCACTCAGTAAGGCCGCCGCCCTACATACCAAACCAAGACTTACAGCAAGTTCAGGTGACTGTAAAAGAAACAGAAGTGGAGGTGGAAATGGCTGAGTTAGATATGATGAGAGACCAAATATTATCACGGATTGGATGAGGCTGAGCAGTCAGGCACTAGATCAGGATCACGACATAGTGAGAGATCACATCATGCAGAGCACACAGAACATGAAGAACTAGGAAGTAGGACAGTGTCTCAACATGAGGGAGAGGAGGAAGGTGAAGATGGGAGAAGGGAAGGTCTCAGAATAGTAATTAAAGGCACCATGAATGTAGACGGGGAAGTTACATCCCCCATAGCAGAAAGAACAAGAGGCAGACTGGACCAATTGAAACCCCAATTCACACCCAGAGATCTAAAGGAGTGGGACATCAAAATACCCTCCCCACCACAGCTAGAGAAGGGTATTGGGGCTTCAGGTGGCCCACTTGAACAATTAAAATCAGCATTTGGTCATCCCAATAATACACCGAGTAACTATCCACTATTGATGGGTAGTCAGGGACATAAATATCAACCCTGGAGTCATAGTGACATGACTGCAGTCTTAGCAAAACTGCCCCCAATCACCTCGGGGGGAGGTAGGTGGTTGACTAAATTAATGGCCTTATGCCATGGAACCACGTTGGCTGTGGGGGATTTGAGGTGCCTTTTAGGCCAGATTTTTACTGCTTCACAAATGAGGGATTTCGAGGAAAATGCAGATATTACAAATTCACCAAATGATGACCCATACACAACAGTGTGTACAAATGTGGGGTTAACTCTGAGAAAACAGTTCCCCACACCCCCAACTACATATCAAAACATCAAATTTCGCATTAAACCCGGTGAGACTGGATCAGGTTATTATTTCAGATGTGCCGCAGAATGGGAACAAATGGTTGAGGAAAACAGTTTGAATAATCCCATAACACGTGACATTTTCAGATCAGCAGTGATGTCAGGGGCCCCCAATGGCGTAAAACAGGCCATGGAAGGTAACCCCGATATACCAGTAGCAACCAATGAAGTATGGGAAAGACACTTAGTATTTCACATTGATAGGACAGTTGATAAACTGCACAAAGAAGAGGAGGAGTTAGAAAAGACAAAAAATCAGCTGCTAAAATTGCAATTAGACATAGCTAGAAATAATGGTCCAATGAAAAATAAACAAATGTCTCAGCAGTCTGTGAACGACCCACCTACCCCTTTCAGTTATTCTCCCATATTTTGGGTATGACCAGGGGTCAACATACCAAACACCATGGTCACAGATGGGTGATTGGGGAGGAAATAGAGTCCAGAGGGGTGGAAATATGGGATATAGAGGAAGAGGTAGCAGAGGTAGAGCACAGCAAGGAGGGGGTTGTTATGTGTGTGGCAGCAGTAAACATTGGAAAGCAAATTGCCCCTCACAGCAAGGGGGATGCCAATTTACAGGACCACCTGAAGGGGGATGGGGTCCTCTCAGAGGTGGACCTGGTGGTCGTGGCAGGAGACCATACACCTCACGATACCCGGGGCAACGGCATCCGTCTCCAGCCAATCTACAGGCGCCTATGCACCCAACATGGGGCCCGGAGGGAGACGCGGGGGACTGTTGAAGGGGCCCACAGAGGACCCTCATGGAAATAGTGGTTGACAACAAACCACTAAGGGCTCTGGAGCTACATACTCCACTGTAACAAGAGGCACAATCACAGACAAAGATCTAAGTGATAAAACAGATGGAGTCATGGGTTTCTCTGGTGGGTTAGAACATTGGCAAAAAATAAATAAATAAATAAATAACCGTCCAGGTTGTGAATCAAAGCCTGACACACTCATTTCTATACTCCTCGAATGCTCCTGTACCTCTGCTTGGAAGGGATTTACTTATTAAATTGGGGCCTAGTATTTTATGTTCACCACAAGGGGTAAGCGGTAATAGTGACTTTTCCAGATGGCACACAGGTTGATTGCTCACAGACTGCTCCAACAGGTTGCAGACAGAATGTTTTGTTAGGGGGGCCATTAAAGGAGGCAGCTGACATTTATTGGGGAGAATTAGACATTTCCCCATCCCTAATGACTGAAGAATGTAAGTCATGTCTAGCATTTACCTACAGAGGCCGCCAGTACTCTTATAACAGATTGCCACAAGGCTTCATCCTGTCACCAGGGATTTTTTAATCAAGTACTAAAAGAACAATTGACAAAATGCACATTTCCCCAGACTGTGTCTTGATAATGTATGTTGATGACCTGTTGCTCGCTGCCACAACAAATGAAGAGTGCCTACGGGCAACTAACTTAATATTGCAACTGCTATATGCTTCAGGATTTAAGGTTAGCAGAGAAAAATTGCAAGTCAGCAGGCCATCAGTTACATTTATGGGAAGGTTAATCACAGCTCAGGGCTCCACACTCTCCCACCGTCAACGTGACAGCATTTTATCACATCCCAAACCACTAACAGAGAAGGACATGCTTTCCTTCCTGGGCCTAACAGGCTTCAGCAGAAACTACATCCCTATGTATGTTTCGCTAACCACACCATTGAGACAGATTGTGAAGGAGCAAGGTATGAAAAATTTGAAAGCAAAACTAACATGGACCCCTGAGGCAGAGCAGGCATTCATTGCAATAAAATCAGAAATGGCTCATGCAGCCCATCTAAATTGTGCAGATTATTCCCTAGCCAACCTGTGCTAGGTTTGTAGCAGGCCTAGCTAAGATAATTGAGAAAACATCACACATAGTCATGGGGCATCAGGTGACTGTTCTCACCACTCATTCCGTCATGTCATTTGTAAATTCGGCAGCTTTCACCTTTTCACCTCTCTGCGACAACGGAAATTGGCTAAAATCTGTGCACAGACCAAATTGACGTGGTTATCTGCCCTTCCATTGATATTAATGTTTGTACGTTCCTCTGTTAACAGGATTCCTGGCTTTACACCCTTTGAGTTGCTTACAGGTCGTTCTTTCCCTGGACCTTCAACGCCACTGAGACCTGACCAAATCACAACTTTATCACACTGTGTTGATTTTGATAAACTAACTGCTCTGATTAAACAATTTTCCCAGCAGGTCACTGCAGACAATGAACCAGAACCGATTCCCCCGCCAACCGAGTGGGTCAGACTGAAAAATTCCGTAGGAAGTGGAACGAGGCCAGATGGTCTGTGCCTCTAAGAGTCACCTCAAGAACATCGCATTGTGTCCGCCTAGCAGGAAAAGGCGACACCTGGTATCATTTGTCTTCTTGTGTTGCATGTGACCCCCCTAGCAGGTCTTTGGCACAAACTGCAGTGGACCTGAGGTCTCAGGTCCAAGAGAGGGAGAGTGCTGGGAGTAAAAGTGCTGGAAAATTACGAACCTTTGACACATTGTGTAAGTGCAGATTGTGCATACGGTGCAGGCATTGCAGTGACATTCAAGGATAAGTATGGGGTGGAAAAAGTGAAACAAAACAAAAAAAGCCGGTGAATGTGCAGTGACACAGGAAGAAGACGGCAGAACAATTTTTCATTTAATCACAAAAAGAAAGTGCACTGATCTCCCCACATATGAAGATTTCACCAATAGTTTAAAACATATGAGAGATTGGTGTGTAGAACATAGAGTGAAAAGTGTTTCGTACCCCGTCTGGGGTGTGGTCTGGACAAACTAGACTCCCAAAGAGTCCAGAATATTTTGAGTAAAGTCTTTACAGGAATAGACATAGTTATAACCATATATTCATTATAATTAATTTCACAAGTTTTTATGAGTTTTATTTAATTTCATATAATCACGTTTTCATTAATTACAAATGTATGATTTAAGGTTTTAATGTGTTAATTTTTCATACTGATTTTGTGTTTGAAGAAGGTACAAAAAATGAGACGGTGGGAAAATTGGCCAGGTATGGGTTTCCTCCTCATCATCTCCATCACTATCGTAGGTATAATTTTAGGCATAGAAAAATTGCAACAAGACTCAAACGTAACCAGGCCTAAGAGATCACTAGAGAGGGACACGTGTCTGACAAAATATGGAGGTATAGAACTTGACTATGAAGAAGATTCAACCACGTCGTTTACATTTGATATATGTTCAGTTTTTAATTGTCAGGGAAAGAATAGTTCATGGAGAGGATATGATGTACGCTGATAGGAGAGAAAGTAGTTGACATGAATAAAGGCACAGGGCAGTTAACAAACCGAAGAAGAAGTCATGTGATAAGAAAACGTGGAGCAACTATAGACTTATCATTAAACAATCCCACATATATGGATGCCATCGGGGTCCCAAGAGGAGTCCCAGATGAATATAAATTAGCTGATCAGATAGCTGCAGGATTCGAAAACATACCTATTATTGCTGCCCTCTTTCCAATAACCCTAACAAAAACGTTGATAGAATAAACTATGTGCATTACAATGTTATGAGATTATCTAACCTTTCCAGAGATGCAGTACAAGGACTGTCTGAACAATTGGCCCCCACATCACTCATGGCTGTGCAGAATAGATTGGCTCTAGACATGCTGCTGGCTGAGAAGGGAGGAGTATGCCACATGTTTGGCGATTTATGTTGCACATTCATTCCAAATAACACTGCTCCAGATGGGTCAGTTACCAAAGCTCTAGAAGGTTTAAGAGTGTTATCCATAGAAATGAAGGAGAACTCGGGGGTAGACAACCCAGTGAGTCAATGGCTGGAAAGAGCTTTAGGAAAATGGAAGGCCTTAATATTATCCATTCTGGTCTCAATAGCAGTTTTTGTGTCCATCCTGGTAACATGTGGATGTTGCTGTATCCCCTGTATTAGGTCCTTGTGTAACCGTCTGATAGTGACTGCAATAGAAAAGAAGGACACATCCCCGCCTCCATATAGTATGCCACTACTTTCAGTCCAACAAAACTCTGATGGTGATGATGATGAGGAAAATGATGTGTGACCTCTTTCAGAGGTCAAGAGAGGGATTGAAGGATGTTAATCCTCTTAAAATTATGTTAATCATGTACTGAGATATGAGTATAATTAACATATCAATATATAATCAATTGTTAAATGGGATTTTTTAGTGTGCTTTCTGGAGAAGTGTGGTATGTGTGTGGGTGTGAGCTGTTGTCTTGCAGAGAAGACAAAAAGGTGATGGCTGATTGGAGGATCCAAGGGTGGACCCCCCTCCCCCAGAGAAGAAGGAGGCACGTGGACACCTACTATAAAAGACTCTGTTGGAATGTATTGGGGGTTGGTTCTTTGTGAGACTTAGGTCTGAGAACAACCCAGCGCTGTTCTGATCAATAAATTTCAATACTTTTTATATTTCGCCTTCCTTCAATTTTTGATCACGCAGGACGTTTGAAGTCCAACAGTTGCATGTTACCTATAGTATCATTTATTATAGTGTTTGCTGCTCACAGATCAGAGTCACTAAAGCGTTGATCTTGGTACATGCTAGTTACTGCTAGTACTGTATACAGCAGGGAAGCTATTCTTTCTTGGCCAGGAAGATGCAGCTGGTCTGTATATCAGGAGTCTTGGAGAGATGCAACTAAATGATGTATAACATATTTAACTTTAATTAAATGAACTCACTTTTCTGACTTCTGCTGAGTGTTTGATTTCTTGAATCTTCTTGATTCTGTTCTGGATCGTCTGCTGCACGTCTTTCTGTGTCTTCATCAGTTCAGTCTATAGAGAGAACAACACAGACACATTTATCATAACAGAGACTTACTGTCTTCTGAGGAAACTTACTGTTTAAAAAAAATGTTTACAAAAATAAATCTTTTTTTTTTATCTTCATGATATAATATTTGTAAAATCAGTGTTGTTAGTAACTTCTACCTTCTTCTCTCGACTCTCCTCTTCTATAGGAACAGTGTTGTGGTTCTTGTGGTCTTTCACAGAGCAGATTGAACACACACATGTCTGATCATCTCTACAGAACAGATCCAGGGGTCTCTCATGTTTCTGACATATATAGTCCTCCAGATTACTCACAGGATCCATCAGTTTGTGTTTCTTCAAACCTGCCACTCTCAAATGAGGCTCTAGATGAGTTTCACAGTAAGAGCTCTGACACACCAGACACGACTTCAGGGCTTTCAGCTTTCTTTCCTCACAGATGTCACACAGAACTTCAGCTGTTTTCTCAGGACTTTTCTCTTTACAGTGATCTACGAGTTCTCTGAGTGTGATATTAGTATTGAGATCAGGTCTGTGCTTGAATGTTTCTTTACAGTATGGACAGCTGTAGTTCTGGCTGTTGTCCCAGCACTTATTCAGACAGGTCTTGCAGAAGTTGTGTCCACATGGAGTCGTGACTGGATCAGTGAACACGTCCAGACATATAGAGCACTGAAGCTCCTCAGTCAGTGAACTAATGGAGGATGACATGACTGGAAAGAGAGACAATGAAGTCTAAAATATGAAGTATGGACACACTTGAAACACTAACTGAATGTAAGCTTCTTCTAATCATAAAATACTTAATCTTACATGATTGAGATTATTTAAGATTAGTATGCATGTGAACTTCAATACTGTTTCTAAAGAATCAAATGAATTGTATCAAGTGTATTTATTTTATTATCTGCTCTACATTTCTGTACTGTACATATTAAATACTGCATGAGAAGTGTAAAAGTGTGTTACTGACTCACATGGAGGATCAGATTCAATACTCTGTCTCCTGTTTTTTCTTGCTTTTGTTGATGTTGAAGATTCTGCCATCGTACTTTATCTCCTGAAGCCCTTTCAATTAAAAATATATTGTATTTTACAGTATTCGTTATTTTTTCTCTTTTTCAGAGTTAAAAAACAAATAGGATCTTCAAATTAAATCAATATTTATATGAAAGTGATCAAATCTCATTCAAAAATAGACAGTGGGAGAGAAACTATCATTCATCTGAGTGACTCATAAACTCATGAAGCAAGTCTAACAGGTTTATGTTGTTTGTCAGCACGTCATTTACTTCCCGTATCTTCAGTCTTTGTTGTGAGTTGTGAGAAAATGACAGAAATACCAAACTTAGCTTTATAACAAATCAAATCACATGCATGTCAATGCAGTAAATAACTAAAGTAACTGAGTATTTGACACGCTTAAACCTGCTTCTGTTCAACTTATTCAAGTCTGACATAAATCCTACTAAACCAGACCACTGCCATCAGAAACCTGTTCAGAACAATCCCTCTTATATTTCTATCACTTACCTGTGAGTATCAGATGTGTCTAGAAGGGTCTTTGAACGACTCAATATTCTGTTGTTTATAGAGACTGATCGTTTCAGGTGTTCATATAGTTGTTGATCAAGTTAGTTTTACTTTCTCCGAGTCTCTCACTGAACTACAGTGATGTCAGAGCTCCTCCTGTATTCGTGTGTTGGTTCATGTGTCTGTTTGTACTGAGACTATATTTATGTCAGTTCATGAAGAAGAGATTTCAGCAGAATTACAATATATTGATTGTTTGACAACATTTGTGAAGAGTTTCCAGGTCAAATGCTGCTCAACTTACAGATGCTTAAAGACATTCTTTTCAATTTTTATGGCAATGCTTACTTGGTTTTACCATGGTCCAAATTAAAAGGATAAGATATGCTCTGGAGAGACAACAGGAAGACAGCTCCCAATAGGGAATGGTTTTGCAGGTGGTGTCCACAGATTGCTCCTGACTGAGTTGTCTCTAGTCTTGTGTTTTAGGGTCCTTCCCACTACTTGCATCATGAGGCAGTACCTGCAAAACAATCAGGTTACACAGATAGTCCAGCTCCTCCAGGATGGTACTGTAGTAAGGAGGTTTGGTGTGTCTCCCAGCACAGTCTCAAGAACATGGTGGAGATACTAGGAGATGGACCATTACACGAGGAGAGATGGACAGGGCCGGAGATGGAAAAACAACCCAGCAGCAGGACTGATATCTGCTCCATGTGTGAGGAGGAACGGGAGGAGCACTGCCAGAGTCCTACAAAATGACCTCCAGCAGGCGACTGGTGTGCATGTTACTGACCAAACTGTCATAAACAGACTCCATGAGGGTGGTATAAGGGACCTGTGCTCACAGTCCAGTATCATGCAGCATGATTGGCATTTGCCAGAGAACACCAGAATCAGCAGATCCACCATTGGTGCCCGGTTCTCTTCACGGATGAGAGCAGGTTCACACTGAGCACATGTGACCGATGTGAAAGAGTTTGGAGATGCTGTGGAGAATGTTATGGTGTCTGCAACTTCTTCCAACATGAGTGGTTTGGCAGTGGGTCAGTGATGGTCTGTGGAGGAATATCTTTGGAGGGTTGCATAGACCTCCATGTGTTGGCCAACAGTACCTTTACTGCTGTTAGATACCGAGATGAAATCCTCAGAGCCGCTGTCAGATCTTACACTGGTGCAGTGGCTCTGGGTTCCTCCTGGAGCAAGACAATGACAGACTCATGTGTCCAGAGTGAACAGGCAGTTTCTGGACGATGAAGGCATTGATGGCATTGACTGGCCCTCATGTTCCTCAGACCTGAATACAACTGAGAACCTCTGAGACGTTATGGTTGAATGAGTCTAATTTAAATATTTTCAAATAACACAATGAATATAAGTAATAATTTTAAACTGAAATATTTTGTAAATTAAATCTGAAAATATGATTTTGATCAAATTGAAGTGCAATAAATCACACAACAACTTTAAGGAGTATTTATCATTCTTTACAGCTGTCCTGATATTATCTGGCCTTCTCAGTGGATTTGGTGCTTCACACTGAAACTGCAGCTGTTGACGATTTGATAAAGATGTGCAGAGTGACACAGACACATTAATGTACACATTACAAATATACAACTCATTCTGAGTACTGTCTATATTTCAGTTTTGTGTTACATATTTACAGTAGGTGAGAATCAGTCGTGTCCAGTAGAGGGCGGTGTTCTCTCTCAATGACTGCTGTTATCAGTGTTATATGTGTCAGATGTGATTCGCTCACACCTGGGGTCTGTAGCATGAAGCTTCAAGCAAAGTGACACATCTTTGACACAAAATACTCCCTCAGTTTCTCTTGCTCCAAATTAAAAGGCACTAAATAGCAAAACTTTTTTAAAGATAAAATAGTCTGACATTTAGAGATGATTATTTATTATAATTATTCTATATTTATATAATTATTATACAATTAATAATAATACATTATAAACTATATAAACTTTTACTTGCACTTATGTTTTCTTTAAGTTGTCCTTTCATATATAGATAGTTTCATCTTGCTGGGTAAATGTGCTTAAAATTCTTCATATTTTAAGTCTTTTAATCTTAGTGAATTGCACTGACTCTCGTGAGAAGTGAATCACAGTTTCAAGGCGTGTGATTGGCTGTTCACTGTTAGGGGCAGTCGTGGTCTAATGGTAGAGAGTCAACCCAGAGTTGGCACAAACTAAACTGAAGCTTACCTGGGGCCTGTTTCATAAAACAAGTTTACCAAATAAGCCAGGTTTATTTCAGTTAGTCTGACTGTTATGGCGCTTTTCCACTGCATGGTACGGCACGGTACGGTTCGGTACGGTTTACTTTTGGGGGGTTTTCCACTGGGTACTGTACCTGGTACCTGGTACTTTTTTAGTACCACCTCAGCCGAGGTTCCAAGTGATCCGTACCGTTACCAAAACGTGACGTGTAAACTCTGCTGATCAATGATTGGCCGGAGAGAATCGTCATTACTGTGTCCTGAACTTGCGACACGAGACCCTCCTCTACAGTCCTACCCGCTAGATTTAAATCAGCACAGCCAGCGAAGGATCGGACGCAACTTCTGTTTAAACAAACGCACATTTTTGCATCAACCACAAAATAGCAGTGTCATTGTCTGTTGAGGAAGTACAGACGTTCCTCTCGTTGATAGCCGAGGAGCGGATCCAGTGAGAGCTTGATGGCGTGACGCCGAAGGAAAAAGCCTTATGTATAACGTTACTTTTGAACTTGCTATATTTTCAGAGTATGTTTTCTGTTTATATTTTTACCTTTGTATGTGTGTTTTGCTTCAATTAAAAACAATCTGATCGAATAAGTGTACCTCCAGACTATATTAAAAATGTATTATTGTATGAGCAGTGAGCACGTAATGAACCTCTTGAAAAAGACAAATGATTAATGCCACGATTATAAAAACCATCACATAAATAAAAAAACAAGGGATACATTGTACATTTTGAAATATTCAAAAGTTCATTGATAATTCACTTTACAGAACACGCTACATGAGTAGTTAACTAACGTTAATCAAGTAACGCAGCACACCTGCACGAACATCCCTGCTCTCCTCCTCTACAGCCCGTGTCACTGCACCACAGTCTCTGCTGCTGGGGGTAAATCACAAGCATTCTCATAGACCTCTCCATTGTTGTTAAAAACATCCCTGCTCTCCTCCTCTACAGCCCGTGTCACTGTCACCACAGTCTCTGCTGCTGGGGGTAAATCACAAGCATTCTCATAGACCTCTCCATTGCTGTTAAAAACATCCACATGCCGAGAGTGAAGAACACTATTCCGTCTCCTTTCTTTGTTGTGAGTTTGTTTGTGGCGCGTTTACGATGATCTCACGGCAGTAGGCGGCGCAACTATAACGACGCGTGAATAATCCCGCCCACTCTATAGCGGTACTAAACTGTAGTGGAAACGCAAACTGACCCGAACTGAGCCGTACCGAGCTGTACCGAGCCGTACCGAGCCGTGCCGAACCGTACCGTACCATGCAGTGGAAAAGCGCCATTAGTTGATTTGGTTCAAAATAAGTCACTGAACTAACTGAAATAAGCCTGGCTTATTTGGTAAACTTGTTTTATGGAACAGGCCCCTGGCTAGCCAGCTTAACCAGCTTCATACTACAGGCCCCAGGTGTTTTGTGTCTTATGATCGTGTAACATTTTAATTTTTTTTGTCATTTAGCAGACACTTTTATCCAAAGCGACTTACAAATGAGGACAATAGAAGCGTTCAAAGCGAACAAAAGAGCAAAAATATGGAAGTACAATGACAAGTCTCTGTTAGCCTAATGCAGTACACATAGCAAGGAAGCTTTTTTTTTTTTTTAAAGAAACAAGTAGATAGAATAGACAAAAAGAAAGAAAGTTAGTGTTCGTTTTTCAAGAAAAGCTAGCAGTTAGAGAATAAATATGCAATTGATAGAGGGTCAAGTGTGTGTGTTTTTTTTTTATATAAAAAGAAGACAGATCAAATATGATTAGAATAGAGAGTGCTAGAGGTAGAGGGTTAAACAAAGATGGAAGAGATGTGTTTTTATTCGTTTCTTGAAGATGGTTAAGGATTCAGCTGCTTGGATTGAGTTAGGCAGATCATTTCACCAGATGGGAACAGTTAATGTAAAAGTCTGTGAAAGTGATTTTGTGCCTCTTTGGGATGGCACAATAAAGTGACGTTCACTTGCAGAACGTAAGCTTCTAGAGGGCACATAAGTATGAAGCACTGAATTTAGGTGAAGGGGTGCAGAGGCAGAGGTGGTTTCAAAGGCAAACATTAATGCCTTGAATTTTATGCAAGCAGCTATTGGTAGCCAGTGCAAATTGATGAACAGAGATGTGACGTGCGTTCTTTTCGGCTCATTAAAGTTTAATCTTGCAGCTGCATTTTGGATTAATTGTAGAGGTTTGAAGGAATTGGCTGGAAGACCTGCCAAGAGAGCATTGCAATATTCAAGTCTGGACAGAACAAGAGCCTGAACAAGGAGTTGTTGCATGTTCTGAGAGAAAGGGCCTGACATTCTTAATATTATATAATGCAAATCTACTGGACCGGGCAGTTTTAGTAATGTGGTCTGAGAAATTTAGCTTATCATCAATCAAAACTCCAAGGTTTATGGCTGTTAATGGCTGTTAAGGAGTTGTGGTTGATGAGCCTAACTGGAAGGTGAAATTTTGATGAAGTGATAGATTTGCTGAAACTACAAGCAGTTCTTTCTTAGCTAGGTTGAGTTGAAGGTGATGGTCCTTCATCCAGCTAGAAATGTCTGCTAGACATGCTGAGATGCGAGTAGCTATCGTCGGATTACAAGGATGGAATGAGAGGTAGAGTTGAGTGTCATCAGCATAGCAGTGATATGAAAATCCATGTTTCTGAATGACAGAACCTAGTGATGCCATGTAGACAGAAAAGAGAAGTGGTGCAAGAACTGAGCCCTGAGGCACCCCAGTAGCTAGATGTTGCAACTTGGATACATCACCTCTCCAAGATAACTTAAAGGACCTATCTGAGAGGTAAGACTCAAACCACAGGAGTGCAGTTCCTGAGATGCCCTTTCTCAATAGGGTTGACAGGAGGATCTGGTGGTTGACCGTATCAAAAGCAGCGGACAGATCCAGCAAGATAAGTAATGAAGACTTGGAAGCCACTCTTGCAAGTCTTAGGGCTTCAACAACTGAGAGCAAGGCAGGCTCGGTTGAATGTCCACTTATGAAGCAAGATTGGTTGCTGTCCAGGAGGTTGTTCTGTGTGAGAAATGCTGTGAGTTACTTGCCTGCTTATGTTTGAATCTCCCTGTTCATATTATTAAATATTATTTTAGAACTTTACCTTCTTCGTCATCTCTGCAACCATTTTGTTTCTTGTGTTTGTTGTCTTGGACACTCAGTGGACCACACCCATTTTTTTGTCAGTTTCCATGGTAACTCATTAGTGGATTGGAGTTCAGCTCAGCATATATAGTCCTAAACTGTTTCTCAATGCTGTTGTGAACTCTGTTCTTCTAAAGTGTAGAAAACTCAGAAGAGAAGACCAGGAGACTTCGGATTGGATCATCAGCAGAATTTCTTTATTCTATGACATGTCTTGTTATCTGTAGTCATCTAAAATCTCATCTTAAGTCATTTTTACAGGGTATCTTTAGACAGAATTGGAGGAGGGACTTTTACAGGTTGAGACAAAACATCAAATAAAACATACATCTGAGGGCAATAAACCTAACGAATCCACATCTGGCCAGGACAAAGTCATTTGCAGATCAAAGGTTCAATCTCTCCGTAGTCTGACTCATTGATCTTGCCATTATAATAGAGACAAAGGCACAGCTGTCGAGCTCAAATGGTCAGGAAGCGATCTCAAACACCTGAATTTCCTGATACACTTTCTTAGTAAGAAAATATCTAAATTAAACATTTAAAATAAAATTTGTAATCCTTCAATTCCCCCTTTGAGAGTTCTAATAACTCTCACAAAATACAAATTTAGACACTTAAAAGTTAATTCTTGTAACTTGTAATCGTTAAAAGTTAATTCTTGTAACTTGTAATCTGTTACAGGCACATAGTACATGTTCTGTGTTGCTTATATGTAATTGCATGCTGACACAGAAACAAAACATGCAATTAGGGTCCGTGAAGATTTTACGGGTAATAGTCTCTGCGTTGTGTATTTTTATTCTTTTTCTTCTTCTTTCTTTTCTCTTTCTTGTGTGATAGTTGGCTCGGTAATGGGTCTAGTTGTTTTCTAGAGGTTGTGGTTTCATCCGCAGGTGAGAAGGGTGGTGCATATGGATCTCAGGACAGCCATCAAATGGTATCTGCACAGAGGAAGAAAGAAACACAAACAAGAGAGACCAACGGCACAGAGCAGTATTTGTAGAGTCTGCAAACATTAGGGTTGTATCCTCTGTTCAAAATATAGTCTGCTATGGTTGTTCCTTCTTTCCCTATTTCTTAATTCCTGCGACACCTAAAGAACAGTGAGGAAAGGATGGACTAATGGAGGGGAAAGGCCTATGAGGAAATCTTCACCGCAGGGTTGGCCCCCGAAGCCTGTTGCTTTCGGTTCTTCCCTGGGCTCCTCACTGGTTCTTGTGTCTGCCCTATCCTATCCCTGCAGGGGGAGGAACAACCTTACAGTGTGACACATGAGTCCAAGTTTTCCTTCCCTGACACAATACTGCAG
Organism: Schizopygopsis malacanthus; assembly: GCA_027474115.1. Classification (NCBI taxonomy): domain Eukaryota; kingdom Metazoa; phylum Chordata; class Actinopteri; order Cypriniformes; family Cyprinidae; genus Schizopygopsis; species Schizopygopsis malacanthus. The sequence continues at coordinate 59,193 of JAPDDM010000253.1, forward strand.
CTGCTGTAATCAACATCACTTGATGTGGTCCGTACCACTTAGGCTCTAATGGCTTGTTTTTGAACGCCTTTATCATGACCCATTGACCTGGGACGATTGTGAGTAGTTAGTACCATACACCACCTGTCAAAATGAATGATTGACAGGTGGGCGGGGCTTCGGGTATAGGGGCGGGACTTCCGGTATAAGGCGGGACTTCCGGTGTAGGCGGGACTTCCGGTACAGGGGCGGGACTTCCGGTATAAGGCGGGACTTCCGGTATAAGGCGGGACTTCCTGTATAGGCGGGACTTCCGGTATTATAAATCATGTTATTGACAGTAGGTTTTGATGATTTTGACAGGTGGTTTTGATGGTTTTGATGTTATTGACAGTAGGTTTTGATGATTTTGACAGGTGGTTTTGATGGTTTGACAGCAGGTTTTGACAGCAGGTTTTGATGATTTTGACAGGTGGTTTTGATGATTTTGACAGTTGGTTTTGACAGCAGGTTTTGATGTTTTGACAGCAGGTTTTGATGTTATTGACAGTAGGTTTTGATGATTTTGACAGCAGGTTTTGATGTTTTTGATGATTTTGACAGTTGGTTTTGATGGTTTTGATGTTTTGACAGCAGGTTTTGATGTTTTTGATGATTTTGACAGGTGGTTTTTGTTTTTGAAGGCTGTATAATAAATGACAGAAGGTTTTGTCTTTTGAAGACGCTGTTATCAGGAAATTTCCCTCCCACCCGCCGCATCCCATACCAGCGTATCTGGGACTGTGCTGTGAAAAACTGTGAAGTGCATCTCCCACAAACACCTGTTCTTTTAAAACAAAAGATCAAGCCTACATCTCGCCTCTAACACCGGAGGCTAAAGTAAGGGAAAACTTCAAAACAATAAAGTCCGAGTATATCATTTATAAAAGAGTGCAAAAATAGACGACGTAAACCAAATAAGAGTCAAACAGCGTAATAGAAAACAATAAAGACAAAGAAAACTAGGATTCGAATGTGGATAAGCTAACAAAGGTCCACTTTGTTATATTACAATAAGTTATATAAAGTTAAACAAGTTTTAATATAAAGAAAATGCGACGTATATACACGTAAAAATAAGCAATGTTTTTATTTTCCAGAAAGCGTTGTTTAAAATTAGGTAAAATACGGTGTAAGAAAACAAATAAAAATGAAGACAGGTTATTTAAACAACTAAGACAATATTAACATTAAATAATATAGAGTAACCTTACTTACTGTGGTATAAAATAAAATATCAAGCCGTTAAAAAAGATACGTTTGTCAGAAGTTTGTAATATTACAATTTAAAACTAGTTAGTTTGACAATGAAAATAAACAAAATCTAACTTTTAAGAAGACAGAAGTTGTCACAAGAAAAGGTGGGAAACAAGGAAAAATAACAAACGTTGTCCAAAAAGAAGGTAATCTCAGAGACAAAAGATAAGTCTATCATAACTTAGCTGAAGGTAAAAGTTAAACAAAAGAAAAAGCCCCCGACCGGCGAGAAGTCCGCGCGTGTCCGTTTCAAACGCAGAATGGCGAGACAACCGGTTCCAGGCAGACCGCGCCTACGCCCCATCCCCTAGATCCGGACGAGGAGGGACCAAAACTGAGAGATTTAAAAGGATTTAATCCATGACTGTTTTTAAAACATTAAAGTTAATTTTAATAAGTCTTTTACATGTCTTAATTAAACCAGTCAACATCATTCACCTAAATCTTTTCACTTTAAAAAATAGTAGACCTATAGTTTTACTTTTAAACAAACAAGTCCTAGCCTCTGGGGGGAAAGTTTGTTTAACAACACATTTTACTTTATTTACTCTTTGCTTTTTGTCAATCTTACGATACGTTATAACAGCTAAAACACAGGTATACACATACAAATATTTAACAGGAATGAAACCAAATCAATAACTCTCTGATTTTCTTGCCATAAGACTTGTTATCATTTGAAATACGCGTGCAGCATGTAAAGGTTTTTTTTTTTTTTTTTTTTTTTTTTTACATCACACGAGATGCAGATATTTCATCTCAAGCAGTGCAACGAAGTTTGAAGACGGTCGTGTCAATATCACATTTCACGCAGCCCGAGATGCCAGTGAAGTTTTTTAGTCAGACGATCAAAGCAACACCGTTGGATCAATTTATGACACAGTTTTGGAGGAAGCGCAGAGGTGTAAACGCACACACATACGCACACGAGCGCTGGAACGGTTCACCGTCCGGTCATGGGATGCATGCCCTATTGAACCTCGTTTTATGACAAACATCTGCTGAATTAAAAAATTAGGTTAAGTTTTAGAAAATAAAGTACATTTAATAACAGAGTCATGTTTACAGAAGTGGTGAATGTGACTTCAAGTTGAAATTTAGGATGAAATGAGTCAGATAAATAATGAGATGATACACAAACTTAAATACATAAAGTTGTTTATTTTAATAAAAGCCTCTGATGTAGGAAATTGATGTTAAATTTGACTTGATTTAGTATCTAATTTTGTTATTTATTTTTTCACTCATATACATTTTTACCCTCACATCTCGTCGCAAACATAAGCTTGTAAATGTAAACATTTACGCACACACACACACACACACACACACACACACACACACACACACACACAAACATGGACATAAACACCCTCTACACGGTTAAATATTTAGACTTTTATGATGTCTCATACAAAACTTTTTACAAATAAATAACTTTCTTAGAATCACGCTGAATATATCTACAAGATGACGAAAAGTATGATTAAACAATGATATAACTATTGTTTAACAAATATCATTCTAACAAAATGTCAAACCTAAAACCATGAATCTCTAACCTAACTAATTTTTACAACAGATTAGACTTTCTTTCTCGCTTAATGAACTGTGTTATTAACCGTAAGGGGAGTTAAATGCAGCATGCTTTATTGCATTCAAATAAAAACAACAACCGCTCTATATAGGTTTATTCGACTGAGCTTTGATAAAATAACTGATGTAAGAAACATGCAAATATTCGACAAGGTTTATCAAACTGGTGTGTCAGGTGATTTGCGTTGTTGTACATATCTCGCCTATACAGATATGTTAAGATGTTTAACATCTGTAAAAATAGTCTAAAAAGTCATCTTTTTAGCTTCCACATAGGAACTATGTCCACACTCAACGGTTTTGTGTAACAGAGTCCAGAGACAAATGAAAACAAAATGTGTGAAAGACTGATGACAGGAAGAGCTACAGACTAAAAGCTTCAGATTTATTAAAACAATCGAGCGTGTGCATTTTTCTCTTGAATAGGTATGTATGCAGTAACCAGTGTGTACACGAATATTTATAATACATAACCGCATAATTCAGTGATTCTATCAAATGAATCATTCATTTTAAAGTCAGATTTGATTTCTCGTCAAAACACAATAAAACTTTTTAAAAACGTTAACTTTCTTACGACTTTTTAATTCTATCGAACAAAATGAATATAGGGTTATGTTTTTAGTTTGAGATGTTTGTAAGTTAATCACACCTTTAACCTAAAACATTTTTCAACCAAACTCTCTCTTGCGAGCACACGGCGCACAACTGCCAACAACATCCATAACTTGGTTTTATCATTCGGCTGTAGCTGAAACTCTATAACGTGTTCAATTTATGCATCAACGGATCTATAGATGCTGGAAGAACTCATTGAGCTGTTTAACTGTAGAAAATGTATACAATGACGTGTAAAACTAGATCGACAGACAGAGTGTACATGCCTAAAACAAGCCTGGAACCATTTCGAACCATTCTAACACTAAGTGCGACCGCGGTAGAAAATGTGTTATAGTACAGCAGTAAAACACTGGACGTGCGAACGACCAAATAACTACATGTCCTACTTAAAATCTACAATGAAACTAGAAAATATACGTGTGACCTAACAGTGTTTAAAATACTGGACACGTGCAGTTAGATGAAGACACGCAGAGTTGGTTAACACAACGAAATATGTCGTGAAGCATACGTATAACACGACAAGCGTTCTGCAGGACTGACTGACTGACTTTTTTTCTTAAGATTTGATTTCAAGAACACACACACACACACACAAAACCAAATCGTTACGCTATTTCACGAAATGACGGGATGGTCAATTTCGACATACACGTCAAGCCTGTTTACCATAAGCATGTTCTTCTTATACATTTTTAACAATTATTTTAACAAATATTTTCGTTTCCACAAAGATACAAACGTTGTCGTACAAATGTTGCAGGCCTTTCAGGTCAGCGAACTACAATACCCAGCATATACATCGGACTACAAACATGGTTGCCACGAATCCATACATATACAAAACGGTCTATACGCGACAGATCTCTAAATCGTCAGACTTTTGGTTATACGTACGTTCGGATACCCTATATAGAAAGACTCGTATTACCAACGCTTTTTTACAAAGTATACGCTTCTTTCGCCTTGCGATGTTACAAACCCCATTTTTGCGAGATCTACACGTCTGTAGAAATAATTAACAGGTCTTATAAAATCATTGATTTGACTTCACTTTAAAACACAATCCGCACGAACGATAAATCAGACGCTCTTAAAATCGATAGTGCACAAAACGTGTGTAAAAGGGCGGATGATCGCAGGAAAACAATTTAACAAAAACAATTTAAGGGTGCTACACGCAGGTGAGTGGGCCTGCACAAGCCACCTGTAGTAACACACTCTCCTCTAGTCGCACTAGACACTTTCACACACTACTGTGTGTACATAATCCCACAAAAGACTGATTGTAATATATGACTGATATATGTATGTTTACAGGTCCGTACACCGCAAATCACCCTACACCGTTTCCCAGCCAGCTGCTTAAATGTCTCTCTTTTTTGCACATGTACACTATTTGAGTCATCTACACAGTTGTGGAGTTTGTATTTTTAGTTTATTTATAGGTAACCATTTATATATATATAGCATCTGTATAGTCAAAGCTGACAGTAGGTTTATACTGTTTTACTTTGTGTTGTATATCTGTATTCATGTAGCACCGTGGTCCAGCGTGGCACGACATCTCGTCCCGCTGTATGTCCACAGATGTAGCGGGATGACAATAAAGATAGGGCGTATGTCAGTGTATGTCAAGATAGTGACATACACTTGACTTGGCGACACATTAACGTGATATTTCGGGGTCGTGTCTTACACAATTGTGTGTTACTTAACGTTTTTATGCCGTTTTCATATAAAATATAACAGTCTGTTACCAATTTAGATGTGTTTATTATGAAATCACACAAAGAACCACTGAAGAACGTACTGTTTGCTAACACGGAATTAATTAAAATAATACTCTGTGCTCATTTAACCGGTATATTTACAGTATGTTGAACGTAATACAGTTAAACAGGAGCATTGAAACATTAAAAACCTATTAAACAGCCGTTTCAATACAAACATAATTTATCAAATACTATTAAACTATTGAATTTTGGACACCTTAAAACACTTTATTCAATCAAAAACCTGTCCCAAAAGACAGACGGACAAATCTTCAACGATATCTGAGACGGACGGAGTTTATGCAAAAGACAAAATAATTATTCTTCGTCACAATAACATACCCGTTCCGATAAATTTGATAACCTTACTGTAGATTTTCTCAATATTCTTTATCCTAGTTATTGTTTTCCTCTTATTCATAAACCCACAAGAGTTAAATAAAATTCAACAGCTTACAAATTCTCTAAGTGAATACATAAAATCTGATGTTTTATATTCAGACTTGTCTGATAATTTTCTGATATACCTATCGTTATTCTATAATTAGGGCTAACAGGATGGAACTCTCAAAAAAAATACGGCAAAATAACTGTTTTTATCGATCAATTAAATGACGGATCCTCTACATGACACTGGTTAAGACTAAACAAATGACTTTTATTTTGGGACGTCTTTCCGGTCTGCCTACGATACATGCGTTCAGAAGACAAACCACACGTGAAAAGCGGGTGTTTGTGTTTTTTCGGTTGCCTTTACAACTAGTAGGCCTACGCTTCAGACTTTTATAACTATTACACTTAAATCGACCCATTTCACAACAACACGTACATAGATACGCATTTTCTTTTGCGTATGTCTCTAAACAACGGTTAGGTAAATGACTCACGATTGTTACGTCCTTTTTGGGGAAAAGGTGGGACGGATTCATGTATTTTTATTCCGTCCACACAAATGCTCTGGCACCGAATGTCTTTTAGGCCTGACCCTGAAAACAGACGTCTTAATATTTTGTTCTTCTTTTTATGAAAACAAGCGGCAGGTAGTTTTTGTCCTCAGGTGCGGTATAACGACACGTTTTAACACGTCGTGAATTCCGATAGTTTGTTAGCAAACGCAACAGTTTATTACTGAGATGTCACATCAGAGCCGCGTTCTAGTTTATATTTTTAAGCTACTTATATGTTTATATTTTTAACTTAGTTGCATCTTTAACGGGTGCGACCGTTCTACGCCCCGTCACACCGTCCAGAGATACTATAAACAATAAAAATAAAATACGTAAACTCACGCTTTGAAAGCAGAACCGTTTTACACGTTTCCGTGACTTTGTTAGCTCTTTCTGTTTGAAATTGTGTACCGCCGTTTTTGCTATCCTTATCCTATTTTCACACCTAATTGTATTTGTTAGGCCTTGGCGTTATAGGCTTTTAAAAACTAGGGCTCCTAGATTTTGGCGTCTCGTTAACGGTCCTCTTTGTTCTTATAAGTCAATAATTATGTCAATTGGTTGATTTAATAAAATATTGCTTCAAATCTCGTCTTCATTCGAGACATTTACGTTACATTATTACATTGTGGGGGATATGAGATACAAGATCGTTTGAAATTGATAACAAACAAAAAAAAAAAACTTATCTTAGGCGTGACCATTGTTTATGACTTCCTGGCAACGTCACACAGGTTGAGGGCGGGCCCAAATGCTAAAACCAAAGACGACCGGACTGACAAACTCATTTATAAGTTGTTTCGTATAAAAGTGGGTGCTACATTTAAATGTTTTAAATACATTTTTATGAAGTCAGAGAATATTACGTTGAGACAATCTTTTATTTCAACAACATTTGAGTATACATTACATGTACAATTTAGTCAGAAAAGTCTAGCCAGAAAAGAAAATCTCTGCAGACAAACATGTTTTTTCTCAAATATAAAATCAATCAGCGATACAACAATTTCACACTTCATATAATCACAGTTTTTTACAATCAGCAAAACACATAGATCTGTGTTTTGAGATCTGTCCATATCATCTTCGTATTCAGACATCACGTCCAGCATTTTTCTAGCGGTTAGACAGGTTGACTCTCGGCTGATTAGAAACATAGTCAAATCATCCTTCTTACAATTTCCATTTCGTTCTTGAGATTTGTTTCACGTTTGGTATCACCCGTACAATCATGATTTGGATCGCATGCCGCCAAAATGATCTTACGTATCAGACCGATCATTTGTCCTCTGTAATATAGTTTAAACGTGGGATCTTCTTCTTTTGCAAAACACGTTTAAACTATATTACAGAGGACAAATGATCGGTCTGATACGTAAGATCATTTTGGCGGCATGCGATCCAAATCATGATTGTACGGGTGATACCAAACGTGAAACAAATCTCAAGAACGAAATGGAAATTGTAAGAAGGATGATTTGACTATGTTTCTAATCAGCCGAGAGTCAACCTGTCTAACCGCTAGAAAAATGCTGGACGTGATGTCTGAATACGAAGATGATATGGACAGATCTCAAAACACAGATCTATGTGTTTTGCTGATTGTAAAAAACTGTGATTATATGAAGTGTGAAATTGTTGTATCGCTGATTGATTTTATATTTGAGAAAAAACATGTTTGTCTGCAGAGATTTTCTTTTCTGGCTAGACTTTTCTGACTAAATTGTACATGTAATGTATACTCAAATGTTGTTGAAATAAAAGATTGTCTCAACGTAATATTCTCTGACTTCATAAAAATGTATTTAAAACATTTAAATGTAGCACCCACTTTTATACGAAACAACTTATAAATGAGTTTGCCAGTCCGGTCGTCTTTGGTTTTAGCATTTGGGCCCGCCCTCAACCTGTGTGACGTTGCCAGGAAGTCATAAACAATGGTCACGCCTAAGATAAGTTTTTTTTTTTTTGTTTGTTATCAATTTCAAACGATCTTGTATCTCATATCCCCCACAATGTAATAATGTAACGTAAATGTCTCGAATGAAGACGAGATTTGAAGCAATATTTTATTAAATCAACCAATTGACATAATTATTGACTTATAAGAACAAAGAGGACCGTTAACGAGACGCCAAAATCTAGGAGCCCTAGTTTTTAAAAGCCTATAACGCCAAGGCCTAACAAATACAATTAGGTGTGAAAATAGGATAAGGATAGCAAAAACGGCGGTACACAATTTCAAACAGAAAGAGCTAACAAAGTCACGGAAACGTGTAAAACGGTTCTGCTTTCAAAGCGTGAGTTTACGTATTTTATTTTTATTGTTTATAGTATCTCTGGACGGTGTGACGGGGCGTAGAACGGTCGCACCCGTTAAAGATGCAACTAAGTTAAAAATATAAACATATAAGTAGTTTAAAAATATAAACTAGAACGCGGCTCTGATGTGACATCTCAGTAATAAACTGTTGCGTTTGCTAACAAACTATCGGAATTCACGACGTGTTAAAACGTGTCGTTATACCGCACCTGAGGACAAAAACTACCTGCCGCTTGTTTTCATAAAAAGAAGAACAAAATATTAAGACGTCTGTTTTCAGGGTCAGGCCTAAAAGACATTCGGTGCCAGAGCATTTGTGTGGACGGAATAAAAATACATGAATCCGTCCCACCTTTTCCCCAAAAAGGACGTAACAATCGTGAGTCATTTACCTAACCGTTGTTTAGAGACATACGCAAAAGAAAATGCGTATCTATGTACGCGTTGTTGTGAAATGGGTCGATTTAAGTGTAATAGTTATAAAAGTCTGAAGCGTAGGCCTACTAGTTGTAAAGGCAACCGAAAAAACACAAACACCCGCTTTTCACGTGTGGTTTGTCTTCTGAACGCATGTATCGTAGGCAGACCGGAAAGACGTCCCAAAATAAAAGTCATTTGTTTAGTCTTAACCAGTGTCATGTAGAGGATCCGTCATTTAATTGATCGATAAAAACAGTTATTTTGCCGTATTTTTTTTGAGAGTTCCATCCTGTTAGCCCTAATTATAGAATAACGATAGGTATATCAGAAAATTATCAGACAAGTCTGAATATAAAACATCAGATTTTATGTATTCACTTAGAGAATTTGTAAGCTGTTGAATTTTATTTAACTCTTGTGGGTTTATGAATAAGAGGAAAACAATAACTAGGATAAAGAATATTGAGAAAATCTACAGTAAGGTTATCAAATTTATCGGAACGGGTATGTTATTGTGACGAAGAATAATTATTTTGTCTTTTGCATAAACTCCGTCCGTCTCAGATATCGTTGAAGATTTGTCCGTCTGTCTTTTGGGACAGGTTTTTGATTGAATAAAGTGTTTTAAGGTGTCCAAAATTCAATAGTTTAATAGTATTTGATAAATTATGTTTGTATTGAAACGGCTGTTTAATAGGTTTTTAATGTTTCAATGCTCCTGTTTAACTGTATTACGTTCAACATACTGTAAATATACCGGTTAAATGAGCACAGAGTATTATTTTAATTAATTCCGTGTTAGCAAACAGTACGTTCTTCAGTGGTTCTTTGTGTGATTTCATAATAAACACATCTAAATTGGTAACAGACTGTTATATTTTATATGAAAACGGCATAAAAACGTTAAGTAACACACAATTGTGTAAGACACGACCCCGAAATATCACGTTAATGTGTCGCCAAGTCAAGTGTATGTCACTATCTTGACATACACTGACATACGCCCTATCTTTATTGTCATCCCGCTACATCTGTGGACATACAGCGGGACGAGATGTCGTGCCACGCTGGACCACGGTGCTACATGAATACAGATATACAACACAAAGTAAAACAGTATAAACCTACTGTCAGCTTTGACTATACAGATGCTATATATATATAAATGGTTACCTATAAATAAACTAAAAATACAAACTCCACAACTGTGTAGATGACTCAAATAGTGTACATGTGCAAAAAAGAGAGACATTTAAGCAGCTGGCTGGGAAACGGTGTAGGGTGATTTGCGGTGTACGGACCTGTAAACATACATATATCAGTCATATATTACAATCAGTCTTTTGTGGGATTATGTACACACAGTAGTGTGTGAAAGTGTCTAGTGCGACTAGAGGAGAGTGTGTTACTACAGGTGGCTTGTGCAGGCCCACTCACCTGCGTGTAGCACCCTTAAATTGTTTTTGTTAAATTGTTTTCCTGCGATCATCCGCCCTTTTACACACGTTTTGTGCACTATCGATTTTAAGAGCGTCTGATTTATCGTTCGTGCGGATTGTGTTTTAAAGTGAAGTCAAATCAATGATTTTATAAGACCTGTTAATTATTTCTACAGACGTGTAGATCTCGCAAAAATGGGGTTTGTAACATCGCAAGGCGAAAGAAGCGTATACTTTGTAAAAAAGCGTTGGTAATACGAGTCTTTCTATATAGGGTATCCGAACGTACGTATAACCAAAAGTCTGACGATTTAGAGATCTGTCGCGTATAGACCGTTTTGTATATGTATGGATTCGTGGCAACCATGTTTGTAGTCCGATGTATATGCTGGGTATTGTAGTTCGCTGACCTGAAAGGCCTGCAACATTTGTACGACAACGTTTGTATCTTTGTGGAAACGAAAATATTTGTTAAAATAATTGTTAAAAATGTATAAGAAGAACATGCTTATGGTAAACAGGCTTGACGTGTATGTCGAAATTGACCATCCCGTCATTTCGTGAAATAGCGTAACGATTTGGTTTTGTGTGTGTGTGTGTGTGTTCTTGAAATCAAATCTTAAGAAAAAAAGTCAGTCAGTCAGTCCTGCAGAACGCTTGTCGTGTTATACGTATGCTTCACGACATATTTCGTTGTGTTAACCAACTCTGCGTGTCTTCATCTAACTGCACGTGTCCAGTATTTTAAACACTGTTAGGTCACACGTATATTTTCTAGTTTCATTGTAGATTTTAAGTAGGACATGTAGTTATTTGGTCGTTCGCACGTCCAGTGTTTTACTGCTGTACTATAACACATTTTCTACCGCGGTCGCACTTAGTGTTAGAATGGTTCGAAATGGTTCCAGGCTTGTTTTAGGCATGTACACTCTGTCTGTCGATCTAGTTTTACACGTCATTGTATACATTTTCTACAGTTAAACAGCTCAATGAGTTCTTCCAGCATCTATAGATCCGTTGATGCATAAATTGAACACGTTATAGAGTTTCAGCTACAGCCGAATGATAAAACCAAGTTATGGATGTTGTTGGCAGTTGTGCGCCGTGTGCTCGCAAGAGAGAGTTTGGTTGAAAAATGTTTTAGGTTAAAGGTGTGATTAACTTACAAACATCTCAAACTAAAAACATAACCCTATATTCATTTTGTTCGATAGAATTAAAAAGTCGTAAGAAAGTTAACGTTTTTAAAAAGTTTTATTGTGATTTGACGAGAAATCAAATCTGACTTTAAAATGAATGATTCATTTGATAGAATCACTGAATTATGCGGTTATGTATTATAAATATTCGTGTACACACTGGTTACTGCATACATACCTATTCAAGAGAAAAATGCACACGCTCGATTGTTTTAATAAATCTGAAGCTTTTAGTCTGTAGCTCTTCCTGTCATCAGTCTTTCACACATTTTGTTTTCATTTGTCTCTGGACTCTGTTACACAAAACCGTTGAGTGTGGACATAGTTCCTATGTGGAAGCTAAAAAGATGACTTTTTAGACTATTTTTACAGATGTTAAACATCTTAACATATCTGTATAGGCGAGATATGTACAACAACGCAAATCACCTGACACACCAGTTTGATAAACCTTGTCGAATATTTGCATGTTTCTTACATCAGTTATTTTATCAAAGCTCAGTCGAATAAACCTATATAGAGCGGTTGTTGTTTTTATTTGAATGCAATAAAGCATGCTGCATTTAACTCCCCTTACGGTTAATAACACAGTTCATTAAGCGAGAAAGAAAGTCTAATCTGTTGTAAAAATTAGTTAGGTTAGAGATTCATGGTTTTAGGTTTGACATTTTGTTAGAATGATATTTGTTAAACAATAGTTATATCATTGTTTAATCATACTTTTCGTCATCTTGTAGATATATTCAGCGTGATTCTAAGAAAGTTATTTATTTGTAAAAAGTTTTGTATGAGACATCATAAAAGTCTAAATATTTAACCGTGTAGAGGGTGTTTATGTCCATGTTTGTGTGTGTGTGTGTGTGTGTGTGTGTGTGTGTGTGTGTGTGTGTGTGCGTAAATGTTTACATTTACAAGCTTATGTTTGCGACGAGATGTGAGGGTAAAAATATATATGAGTGAAAAAATAAATAACAAAATTAGATACTAAATCAAGTCAAATTTAACATCAATTTCCTACATCAGAGGCTTTTATTAAAATAAACAACTTTATGTATTTAAGTTTGTGTATCATCTCATTATTTATCTGACTCATTTCATCCTAAATTTCAACTTGAAGTCACATTCACCACTTCTGTAAACATGACTCTGTTATTAAATGTACTTTATTTTCTAAAACTTAACCTAATTTTTTAATTCAGCAGATGTTTGTCATAAAACGAGGTTCAATAGGGCATGCATCCCATGACCGGACGGTGAACCGTTCCAGCGCTCGTGTGCGTATGTGTGTGCGTTTACACCTCTGCGCTTCCTCCAAAACTGTGTCATAAATTGATCCAACGGTGTTGCTTTGATCGTCTGACTAAAAAACTTCACTGGCATCTCGGGCTGCGTGAAATGTGATATTGACACGACCGTCTTCAAACTTCGTTGCACTGCTTGAGATGAAATATCTGCATCTCGTGTGATGTAAAAAAAAAAAAAAAAAAAAAAAAAAACCTTTACATGCTGCACGCGTATTTCAAATGATAACAAGTCTTATGGCAAGAAAATCAGAGAGTTATTGATTTGGTTTCATTCCTGTTAAATATTTGTATGTGTATACCTGTGTTTTAGCTGTTATAACGTATCGTAAGATTGACAAAAAGCAAAGAGTAAATAAAGTAAAATGTGTTGTTAAACAAACTTTCCCCCCAGAGGCTAGGACTTGTTTGTTTAAAAGTAAAACTATAGGTCTACTATTTTTTAAAGTGAAAAGATTTAGGTGAATGATGTTGACTGGTTTAATTAAGACATGTAAAAGACTTATTAAAATTAACTTTAATGTTTTAAAAACAGTCATGGATTAAATCCTTTTAAATCTCTCAGTTTTGGTCCCTCCTCGTCCGGATCTAGGGGATGGGGCGTAGGCGCGGTCTGCCTGGAACCGGTTGTCTCGCCATTCTGCGTTTGAAACGGACACGCGCGGACTTCTCGCCGGTCGGGGGCTTTTTCTTTTGTTTAACTTTTACCTTCAGCTAAGTTATGATAGACTTATCTTTTGTCTCTGAGATTACCTTCTTTTTGGACAACGTTTGTTATTTTTCCTTGTTTCCCACCTTTTCTTGTGACAACTTCTGTCTTCTTAAAAGTTAGATTTTGTTTATTTTCATTGTCAAACTAACTAGTTTTAAATTGTAATATTACAAACTTCTGACAAACGTATCTTTTTTAACGGCTTGATATTTTATTTTATACCACAGTAAGTAAGGTTACTCTATATTATTTAATGTTAATATTGTCTTAGTTGTTTAAATAACCTGTCTTCATTTTTATTTGTTTTCTTACACCGTATTTTACCTAATTTTAAACAACGCTTTCTGGAAAATAAAAACATTGCTTATTTTTACGTGTATATACGTCGCATTTTCTTTATATTAAAACTTGTTTAACTTTATATAACTTATTGTAATATAACAAAGTGGACCTTTGTTAGCTTATCCACATTCGAATCCTAGTTTTCTTTGTCTTTATTGTTTTCTATTACGCTGTTTGACTCTTATTTGGTTTACGTCGTCTATTTTTGCACTCTTTTATAAATGATATACTCGGACTTTATTGTTTTGAAGTTTTCCCTTACTTTAGCCTCCGGTGTTAGAGGCGAGATGTAGGCTTGATCTTTTGTTTTAAAAGAACAGGTGTTTGTGGGAGATGCACTTCACAGTTTTTCACAGCACAGTCCCAGATACGCTGGTATGGGATGCGGCGGGTGGGAGGGAAATTTCCTGATAACAGCGTCTTCAAAAGACAAAACCTTCTGTCATTTATTATACAGCCTTCAAAAACAAAAACCACCTGTCAAAATCATCAAAAACATCAAAACCTGCTGTCAAAACATCAAAACCATCAAAACCAACTGTCAAAATCATCAAAAACATCAAAACCTGCTGTCAAAATCATCAAAACCTACTGTCAATAACATCAAAACCTGCTGTCAAAACATCAAAACCTGCTGTCAAAACCAACTGTCAAAATCATCAAAAACATCAAAACCACCTGTCAAAATCATCAAAACCTGCTGTCAAAACCTGCTGTCAAACCATCAAAACCACCTGTCAAAATCATCAAAACCTACTGTCAATAACATCAAAACCATCAAAACCACCTATCAAAATCATCAAAACCTACTGTCAATAACATGATTTATAATACCGGAAGTCCCGCCTATACAGGAAGTCCCGCCTTATACCGGAAGTCCCGCCTTATACCGGAAGTCCCGCCCCTGTACCGGAAGTCCCGCCTTATACCGGAAGTCCCGCCTACACCGGAAGTCCCGCCCCTATACCCGAAGCCCCGCCCACCTGTCAATCAATCATTTTGACAGGTGGTGTATGGTACTAACTACTATTGTGTGTCCACCTTCTGGTGGAGTCTGCCAACACGACTCAACTCTCTCTTTGGCACTCTGCACTGCCTTTGTGAGGTTTTCACAGTAAGCGATCAGGGCATCTGAAGCAATGTGCACATCAGCATTTCTAAGATCAATCACATCTGGCATCTGCATTGGGCGTCCAGTAATAATCTCATGAGGGCTCAGTCCTACTGATCTGTTAGGTGATGCTCTCATACTACACAGTACTGCGGGCAGTGCTTCAACCCATGGTACTCCTTCCTGATGCATTTTGCTTAGCCTGGTTTTGATTGTTCTGTTTGATCGTTCAACCTGTCCTGATGCTTGTGGCCTATAGGGACAGTGAAGGTTCCACTTAATCTTCAACATTCTAGACACTTCCTTGACTACCTGTCCTGTGAAGTGGGTACCTTGATCTGAGTCAATGCAATCTGGTAATCCCCATCTGGGAATGAAATCAGTGACAAGACATTTAGCAGTATGTGCAGCTGTAGCGCGCCTTGTTGGATAAGCTTCTACCCATCTTGAGAACTTGTCTATTACTACCAAAACGTCAGTTTTTCCTTTACAAGGGGGCAACGATATGTAATCAACTTGCAGGTGACGAAATGGCCCTGGTGGAGCTGGGGTATGTGCTGCTGGTGTAATGGCTGCTGGTACATCATTATTTTTCTGACATGTAACACATCTCTTGACTGTTTCAGTGGCTGCGTTTCTGAATTTTGGATTCCACCATTGATTTGAGAACCTGTGATTCATCGTTGCTGGACCACTATGACCCAAACTGTGTATTTGTTGAGCCAAATATGGCAACAGTGATTCGGGAGCAACATACTTTCCCCCTTTGGTCCAGCAGCCGGATGAATCCACAGTGGCTCCTTTGTCTAACCATGTCCATGCTTCATATAGAGGAACGTCTTTATACAGATCAACGATTGATTCAGGAGGTAGAATTATCTTCTGTGCTGTACTACCTGAACACACTTGTACAGTTGCATAGAAACAAGCCTGTTTAGCCGCTACATCAGCAAGAGCATTACCTTTAGCTTCCGTAGTATTAGTTGTGAGATGTGCTTTCACTTTGATCACTGCTAATTTCTTTGGGAGTTTCATGGCAAACATTAAATCTTTCACTAATCCAGCATGCTTAATGGGGGATCCAGCAGAAGTTAGAAATTTTCTGGTTTGCCAAATGACACCAAAATCATGAATTACCCCAAAAGCATACCTGGAATCTGTGTAGATATTTGCAACCGATCCTGAAGCTAGCGTGCATGCTCTAGTTAAGGCTACTAGTTCTGCAGCTTGAGCTGAAAAATGATCTGGAAGACGACCTGAAGCAACTACTTCAGTGGTGGAAGTTACTGCATATCCTGCTCGTCTGTTACCTTCAATATCTTGAGCTGAACCATCAACAAACAACTCCAATTCTGCGTTCTCTATGGGAGTTTCTGCTATTTCACTTGTCGCTGCATATGTAAGCGTAACACAATCATGAGTCATTTCGCCTTCATCCTCTAACACAAATTCAGTCATTGCAGACATCATACATGAGGATGGGTTCGTGACTGGTGCACGCTGTATAACAATATTCGGGGCTGTGAGAGTTGCTAACCAATTTCCCCAACGGGAGGAGGTGACAGAAGTGACTTTTGCTTGATTCATTAGTGCGGACACTGTGTGAGGGCATTTTACGTTTACAGTCTGACCTAACACCATTCCTGATGAAGCCTGAAGCGCTAGATGAACTGCCTGTACTGCTCTGAGGCATGGGCCCATACCTTGAGCGACTATGTCAAGTTTACCGGAATAGTAATGAATTGGGCGTAAGCTGCCCCCATGATCTTGCATTAGACATGCAGTCATAAAGCCTAAGTGTTCATGGACATAAAGCACAAAGGGTCTATCAGATTGGGCAATTCCTAATGCTGGTGCTTGACATAGTGCTCTCTTCAAATCATTAAAAGCTTTGAGATGAAGTTCTTCCATACAAACAGTATCTGAATCTTTACCATGGCCTTTCAACAAATCATAGAGAGGCTGAGCAATCGAGGCATAGTCTTCAATCCAAGGTCTACAATAACCTGTTGTTCCTAAAAATGAGCGGAGTGTTTTAATGGTATTAGGCGGAGGTATGGCTTTGACTGAAGCCGCTCGATCCTGTGTAATGGATCTATTTCCTGCACCAATTGTTTGACCCAGAAATGTGACTTGCTTTTTAGCGATTTGAGCTTTGTGAAAGCTGCATTTGTGTCCTTTTTTATGCAAATAGTCCAACAATGATGCCAATTCAGTTTGATGTACCTCATGATCTGTTGAGGCAATCAAAATATCATCGACATATTGGATCATAGTGGACTGTTTTACCGGACATTCTGGGTCACACAAATCACGTCTGACAGCCTGATGATATATGGTTGGGGAGTTTTGAAATCCCTGTGGCAATCGTGTCCACTGGTATTGTTCATAGTCAACTGTGAAAGCTAACCATGGCTGGCTGTCAGAGTGCAACGGTACAGAAAAGAATCCATTAGACATATCAATTACTGAAAAAATCTTACAATCTAATGGTAAGCCATTACAAATTGTAGATGGATCTGCCACTAGGGGGGTGATTTTTTCAATATGTTTATTGGCTACTCTGTAGTCTATTGTAAGTCTCCATGTCCCATTAGATTTCTTGATGGGCCATATGGGTGAATTACATGGACTGTTGGTTTTAACTAGCACTCCTTGCGTCAGCAAATTTTCTACAATAAGTTTGATTCCCTGTATAGCTTCCTTATTAATCGGATATTGTTTGGTGACCGGAGGTGGAGTTCCTGTCAATTTAACTGGTTCTACACCTGTCAACAACCCACAATCATCCTTGTCTTTAGCCCAAATTGGATGATTCTGTAAGAAAGCATACTCGGGAGGGGTTGCATTATTGGTAGAAATCTGTGCTGAGGAAATTTTTATGCTAGTAGATTCTGAGGACATGTCTAAAGTTAGATTTATTTGTCTCAGAAGATCCATGCCTAAAATTGCACCTGTATTTAATGGAGCGCATAGCAATTTTGTAGTCAGAGTTTTTGGGCCAAATTGTACCTCTATGGGCGGAGTTTCATACAAAACAGAATCTTCACCTATTACACCAGTTAAACAAAGTTTGGTTTTCTTGTATGGGATGTTTAAACCTTGTGCCAATTTTGTAGGAATTACTGTAATTTCTGCACCTGTATCAAGCAAAAAATCAATCTCTTTCTCTTTTATGCTACCTTTCACAAAAATTATTTGGTCATTGTGTTGGATTACAGGGGAAAGGTAGCTACTCACAGCCCCAATAATTAGTTTTTTTCCTGGTCTTGTTGTGCTCTTAGAAGAGCCTGAACTATCTGTACCACAGTTTCAGTGGTCACTGGCGGAACTACTTCAGGGTTGTGTGCAGGCTGAGAAGGAGCAGAATTATGCATAGCATTTCTTTTACTATCTTGCAACTTCTTCCTACACTCTTTCTCCCAATGTCCAAATTTTTCACAGTATTTGCATTTGCTTTCTCTTTTAGACCATCTATTGTCTTGTTTCGTTGTGTTAAACGTAGCTGCTGCTACTCTTACTTTTGCCTTAACATCAGCATCTCTTTCCCATGTAGCTAACCTGTCTAGGTTACTTCTGAGAGTTCTGTTAGACCAAGTTAGATCTAAGAATGGTAAAGCTTTTCTGTATTCGGCTACAAGGCCATCTGACCAGATACGAACCAGGGGTCCCTTGTCATCTAGCACACTGTCAGAGTCATCAACAATTCCACTGTAGATTACAGCTGACTGACAAAATCTCTCAGTATATTCACTCACAGTTTCTTCTTTCCTTTGCACACAGGTAGTAATTCTAGACCAATCTATTTTGGGTCCTAAGATATTCTTTAGGATTTTCAAAATACCTTCTCTTAAATCACCCTTACTGGCATTTCGCAGTTCAGAAGTGACAGCAGATTCAAAACTGTTGAATTCAGATTCAGTTAGTATTTGTGACATCAGCTACGTGACTTCTGCCAACGACATGTCATAAAGACGCATTTTACTGATCAATGTTCTTCTAAATTCAGAAAAATGTGTGCGTGCTGACGGTAAACTCTGAGATAGTCTCTCTATATCTTTAGGACATAAAGCTTTGGCAGCAGTTTGTATTTGCACAACAGAAGAATTGAGAGGAACACCATCAGTGTCCTCAATCCCCTGAGATCTTCTTCTAGCCCCACACACATGGACGGAATTTACAGGCACATCAGTTACTGATTGGAGAGCTACATCTGTTTCAAAGAACGCTTGTAAATCAGGGTAAATGTTATCAGGCTGACTTACTTCCACATCAGTTTTTGCTGCAATTTTCTTGAGGTTCAATTTCTTAGTCAAAGTGGATACTCTCGCACGGAGTTCATTGTTCTGTTTCTCTAGCTCTGCGTTACGCTGAGACTGTTGTGTCGCTAGCGTTACACTGAATTCCCTGTGACAACAGATAATGTCTTTCACATTGTTCTTACGAATACTTGCTCCTAGTACCTTTTTACACTCATCTACCGACCAAGTCTTGTCTGGATGAATCTCATATTTCTGCGTTAGTTTTTGTCTAACTTTTTCAGTGACTATTAGGTCCATTTGTTTCCCTAACAGCGTTTTGAATTCACTATCTGACCACAAAGGAGTCGCAAAACCAGTCTTTTCTGTGGTTGGAATCAGTCTAGCATTCATTCTAACCATTTTGTAAGTTTCTTCGGTACCACACAAACAAAAACAAAAAACAAAAACAAAAAAAAACTTCTCTGATCAACAGAGGGTACACTTGTTAAATAATAAAAAAAAACTTAACTATTGTTAACTTTCCAAATTACCAACACTTCACACTTAACTTCCCTGCCTACAAGAAACAGAAGATAAAACTAAATTATTAGCACGAAATGCTAACCTTCCCTGCCTGAAACAGAGGGTAACTAATTTTTAGCACGTAATGCCCAAAATCTTCCCTGCCTGAAAGAACAGAGGATAAACTTTCATCTCTAAAATAAAAACTTTAGAGGATAAAACTAAAAATTAGCACGTAATGCTAACCTTCCCTGCCTGTAACAGAGGATAAACTTCCCTGCCTACAAGAACAGAGGATACTTTCATCTCTAAAATAAAAAACTTTAGAGGATAAACTTTAGTTAAACAAACCCTACAGATGTATGTTAACTCTTCTCTGACGGCACAGAGGATACACTGGTCTTAGGTTCTTTTGGATTAGAGACAGCACTCACCAGAGAGAAAAATTCAGTCTGGGAAATCCTTGTTCAGCTTGAAGTTTCGCTGGATTCCAAAAGATGCAGATCTTTGTTTGAGCTTGAAGTTTTTCAGGTGAGGAAGCTGGAACTCTATCCGGGTCACGGCACCATCTGTTGTGAACTCTGTTCTTCTAAAGTGTAGAAAACTCAGAAGAGAAGACCAGGAGACTTCGGATTGGATCGTCAGCAGAATTTCTTTATTCTATGACATGTCTTGTTATCTGTAGTCATCTAAAATCTCATCTTAAGTCATTTTTACAGGGTATCTTTAGACAGAATTGGAGGAGGGACTTTTACAGGTTGAGACAAAACATCAAATAAAACATACATCTGAGGGCAATAAACCTAACGAATCCACATCTGGCCAGGACAAAGTCATTTGCAGATCAAAGGTTCAATCTCTCCGTAGTCTGACTCATTGATCTTGCCATTATAATAGAGACAAAGGCACAGCTGTCGAGCTCAAATGGTCAGGAAGCGATCTCAAACACCTGAATTTCCTGATACACTTTCTTAGTAAGAAAATATCTAAATTAAACATTTAAAATAAAATTTGTAATACTTCAATTCCAAGAACGGACTTGAGTTCTCGTGGAGACCGGTCTTGCCAAGCTTCCTTGGAAGAATGAACTCGGAAGCACACGAGGACACAGAACGCACACTTGTGAGGATTGAGATGTACTGCGTTCTTGCTTAACTGACGACATAGTCTTAGCATAAGCAGCAGCCAATGAACAATACATATAACATAACATTACAAACAAATGTCATAGCTTATTAAAAGATTTCATACTTTTATAGATATTACTTTCATGTAATTGTATATCGTTTTATTTTACAGCGTTGTATGTTTAACTGTTAAGATTCATTTAAATATGCTAATAAAAATATAGACTTTCTCCGGGTCTTATAACTTTATTAAAACTAAGCAAAACGAAACGATACATTTTTACTTTCAACTTCAAGAGCCGTCAAGTATTTGCGAGAGCGAGTTTAAAGCTTACAGGCTTTCGGCCGCCCGCAGCGTCTTCTGGGATTTATAACGGCTCGATTGTCTTTTTGTTCTCTTATAAAACAGCATTTTTTATCAGTGTGAATCTAAAAATAGTTCAATCCAAAAGTATTGTTTAGTGTAAAACATGTTGAAGATTAGCCGATAGGCTGTCGATTCATTAAATGATAAGCTGTTTCCTCTAAAAAGCTGTTTATTCAGTGTAGTGGAGCCTCTCCTCAATTGACATCCATTAAAAATAGCCTCTGGTCTACTTTCCGTTAGCATTAGCCGTTACACTTTTTTGGCTAAAGGTTGCAGGTTTGCCTTCTAGTGGCTTTGACATGTAGCTATTCCATCACAACACCCAATTACTGTAACAAATTATTGCTCATTGTTAGTTAATGTATTAAATATAGTTAACAAATGGAGCCCTGTTGTAAGTGTTACTGTTTATTTTATAAACAGTAAAAGCAAAGCTATTTTGTCTCAATGCAAATTTTAAACTAAACATTTCAGAAATGGTAGGCTACTTGTTTGCACAGTGTGTATTTGACTCTGATGTTCATTTCTAAACTTGGTTACCACCCTTAACCACTGATCTTCCTTTGCAGTTGTGGTCATGTATTCCTTTCTTTGGATACATCAAAACAAACCACACAAACAAACCCCCCCCCCACACATGATTGTAAAGCGCTTGTAAAAATCAGCTAAAAATAAACTGCTGAGTTTTTTCTTCTTCCCAATTAAACTATTACATTCGTCCTGATCTTCAACATATCAAATATAACCATGAAATTCACACTAAATTCATTAAGAATTATGTTCAACCTGATCTCATGACAAAACGCACCTGTGGGAACTTTTTCACAAGACGTGAAATACATATCACCATGTACGTTTTGTGACATATTCGATGTGAAATGTCCACTGAGTGATGCTAAAAGGGAGTTCAGTTTTTCCCCGGAGCAGATGAACGTATCTATGGTACGTTTCATGTGACGTTGGTTTTGTACGTGTCACCGCAGTTCTGACTTGAAATGTCTGCCGAGTGGCGCTGTAACTCTAATGCTCTGTGAGGTTTTAAAATAACTTACCATCTGCACTACACTTAAACCTAACGACAGAATGAACAAGAGCGAATTTAATGTAAAAATGCAAGCATGCCGTTTTAGCTTGTTTTTCTTATCTTTTAGCTCTTTCATAATGAGTGATGTTTTTCACATGATTTGTACCCAAGGATTCTGCATCATAAGTCCAGTCCCGTGCCGGCTGAGCTACCGAGCAAGCTTGTTATGTTAGGTGTTGTGCCTGTTTTCAACCCCCTGCCAAATCCCCCCCCCCCGTTGAAATGGTTACATGATTGCCTAATCCTAATCCTTAATCCTAACCCCAGCCCCACACCTAAACCTACCGATACTAGGTGGGTAGTAATCTGATGTGGGTCAGAATTCAGCACAACACCAGAAAGTTAAACATATGGAGCTGTAATCATAACTGTGTAGGAAAACAATTACAAGTGCTCGCTGTTTTACTGCCTCTAGTGTTCATTTCTGTTGGAAACTGCTGTGATATGTACTTATTGGTACGTATTTCGCGTCTTGCGAAAAAGTTCCCACAGTTACGTTTTTCGTGATGAGATCAGGTAGATTGTTTCTCTCTCTCTGAACTGAAAGAAGGATCAGAAAAAGACAAATGATTAACTCAAATATGAAGCAATAAAATCATTTGAAAGCTTTGTGAATCCAAATAGAGTTAAACTTAAACTATATGTCATTTAGCAGAGTAGCTTGGTGGATTGATAGTCAGGGTTGATGAGCGTCAGTACACTGGGCTGGGTGTCCAAATTGCTCCGTTTCATCTCTTCGTAAACTGAGTCTGAGGGTGGATTTGATCTGTATTTATTGTTCCCCCAACACCCCTTCACCTGAGGATGACAAAAAGAAGTGACTCATTTAAAAAACATATCAAATCTTCTTCAGCTTCAAAAATGACTGAGAAAACAATGTTCCAGGGGCGCAGTAAAGGGGGCTAAATGGGGAGTGATTCTAGGGACACCAGGAACAAGGTTTAGAGCCAGTGAGAAGATCAAAAGGACATTTTATTTGGAAGAGAGACACAGAGGAACAAGGCACTTGTGAAGCTGTTCACAAGAATCGTGTTAGTGGTGCATGACTGGTAGCGGCGCATACTGCGAAATACGTAATTGACCAGTCAGACATAACAGCGATTTTGTGGTTAGATAAAAATATGGGTTGTTATTCGACGGCTTGCTGAATTTTTTTAACTCTATGCTTCTCAAATGAGAAAACGTTTGGTTATAGAATGTGAGCTGTGCATTAGTGGGCATTAGGTGGTTCAGCTATTAAAAGACACCCGTAGCACTTTTTGCATCTAAGTCAGTGTGAGTTTTTCTGAGTGTGTAATGCTGATATACTCTCAACAAGACTCAACAAATCCATACATTTTTTTCACTTCAGGATTCATGAAGCTAAAATTAACTAAAGGCTCATATCATTTTCTATTATCGGTGGTTCATCTATTTATTCACACTTTTTGCTTAATGTCAAAAACAATGAATAGTTTGAGAACAAACTTCAGGGCCTTTTGACTTTTGAGAACCATTTCAAAAGTTTTCAGTGGTCTGAAAACACGCCATAATTAATTTTACATGTAAAGCTTTAACTTATTTGGACAAACACAAGTGTTTGTCGCAGAAAAACATCCCATAGTGAATGCATTGCAATACAATTAGACAGCAACAGATTTTCAACAACAAATCAAACCACAAAAACTATCAAAAGTGGCACATTGCATGTTTACACATAACATACCTCTGTAATGCATTTCAGATAGATACATAATGTTGTTTATAAGTTTAGTTTTTATTTTTGATTTGTGCTTTTCAAAACTGATGTTTGTGTGTGTATGTATGCTTAGAAAATCAAGGCCAGATAATTAGAGCTATCATCTATGCTGTATTTCATTCAATATTAATTAGAAAATGACTGTACTTCTCAATCTCTGCATCAGAACAGAAGTTGCATTAACATAGTTTACATACTAAATACACAATAATAACAACAATAGACAACAATAATCTCATGTTTGATAATACAATTAGGTAACACTTTATTTGGATAGTCCACTTTAGATATTCTACTAACAGTAAGTAACTTTACTACAACATGTCGATTAGCAGTCATTCGAGTATTAGTAGACTGTCTGCTTAATATCTTCTAACACTTTATTTTGATGGGTCCACAAAATACAACATACTGACTATGAGAAACTTTACAAGTATGTCAACTTATTCTACTAACCAGAAACCTACCCTACTGAGAGTTAGTAGACATGTAGTTGTAAATTAATGATAATTCGTTGACATGTAGTTTTCTTTACTTTTATTCATTTAGCAGACGCTTTTATCCAAAGCATAAAAAAAGTACCTTTTTTTGTCAGTATGTAACTTTAGTCACAAAATTACGTATGTCTAAAGTGGACTGTCGAAATAAAGTGTAACTTAAAATTATTTGCATGAAGTGTAAGACACACTTACCTATCCATAACCACGTGACTGTGCCAACTGTTTTTTTGTCTTCCAAATTAAACTCACACCAGTAAAACCCATTGTCTGTGGCACTTACATTTAAGACGGTGACATTAAAGTTGGTAAATGTTCCATTTACTTTTTACTTTGGTCCCTACACCATTTTGATTTAGGGCTAAAATACCCATCTTTGTGGTAGTAGAATACTTCCTGGTTATTTTTACTTGCTCCTACTTGTTTGTACAGGTACACCCCATCTTCAGGAGTTTTATCAGCAGCGCACTGGATGATGATCTTATTCCCAACAGCTCCAATGATAGATGTAACTGTGTTTGAGAAAAACAACTAATGAGATCTTCAACACTTAAATGCACTGATGAATATTCATGCTATAGTGCATCAGATTTTTTTTTGTAGCAGACTGCACAAACATGTTAAAACATACAAATAAAGTATTATTTAAAGCATTACCTTTACATCAGTGTGCTTAATTGTCTTTTCTTAACTAATGCAACATTTTTATATAACATTTTCTATTGCAGGATCTAGCATCCATGAAAGTAACATTTTTAAAAGTAGAAATGGAAAGCAAACTATGCATATACATATTCATACCTTGCAGCATTGAATCTGCCCATGAAGTGCTTCTTAAACAGATACCGATCAATAGAAAACTGTATCTCACAACACACGCCATCTTCACAGCTCAGTGTGACTATGACTAGTTTCTGCTGAAGAACATCTTGTGGAAGTGGAAGTGGTGGTCACATGCTTAGCTTTTCAGAAACTTTTTTAATTTAGTGTGTGTCAAGGAAGTTGAGAACTCAGTGGTTTTGCATTGTAATTGCAGCATGTTAACTTGCGCTTAGAATATAGATATATTCAATTCAATTCAAGATTATTTGTATAGCGCCTTTTACGATGCAATCGTTGCAAAGCAACTTTCACAGAAAATTATGTTTCTAAAATAGATTTATATTGCAGAAACTCAATATATTTAACTTATGGTAAATTTTGGTTAATTCAGTATAATCGCTGATGGTTGGCTTCCTCTGAGGTCCTCCGAGGGGTTGTCATCATCTCGTCTCATGTGTTCAGTCATCTCAGATCATTTAAGACTGAAGCTGAAACTATATATATAATATATAATATTCTCAGATGACAGCTTACAAAACAGTTAACAGTTAATGATAAAATTGCTTTTTCAGAACATTTAAATGCTTTTTACAGTCTATACCTGAATGTATAAACTCTCCTATTTATTTAATTCTTTAATTGACTATTCACAAAAAGCTTGATTGACAGGTGATCTGACTAATCAGAACACGGACATTATTTGCCGCCGCTGCTATTCGAGATCTTGCCTGACATCTACGGCTGCTCTCCATAGAAATCCATGTTAAAACGGGGTAAAAACAAATCGACTGAATTTAAACTTTTTCAATATAACTAAACATAAATATGTGCGGAGCTGGCAAATATTTTTTTCAATAGAAGTTGTTTTTGTGCTGCTAACAGGACCCACGGCTACAAACTCTGTATGCAGCAAAGTTTCAGGACTGATATCCCTCAAATAAATACGAGATTGATTCACTTTAGAAATACCTTGTTTGCAGTCAGGGTAAGTTGTTTAGCTATGTGCACCGCCTCAATGGCAGGCGAGTATTTCAATTTATAAAACAAAAATTGCTTCTCTTTATAAAATGAGGATCACGTAACATTGTGTTTTTCTGTTTATACCTTTCTCTTGCTATATCGTCTAAACCAGTACAGTACGGACTTTCCTCCATCTCATCCGTTCTCTTTGTTTTCATTCACTCCTGACACTCCTGACACACAGCACGTAAAGCAAAACTTTTATTCAAATTCTGAATTGTTTACAGCCTATAGACAGCGAGTAGCGCTTCTATATAAATCACTATAAAGCTGTCACTCACTTCAATTTATTGCAATATCACAATGTTTCGTTAATCAATGAAGCTCTCTGAATGCAAATAATATCTTATTTAAATCATCATGCCGTCTCACGCTGAATGCTTGAGAGGTGGCAGCCCTGGATTATCTATTTATATCTGTCTTATATTAACCATTTGCACACACGAGCATTATCCGATCGGCTCCTGTCGACAGCAGACGCAGGTTTACAAGCCACTTTTTTCCTGCGTTTTTTCTGTCAATTTCTTGACTTTTCCCCTTATGAACAACACATTTTTGTACACGAAGAAAGCTCCTTGTGTTTTCTCGGTTTGGCCGATTTAAGCATCCATAAACAGCACAAAACACAGGCATCTTGAGTTTCTGCTACTGATTCCTATGGAGAAAAATCACTTCCTGCCCTCCAGCTGCATTTCACAGCAATGATGTTATGTGCAAACAACACGCGGCACAGTGATGAGGGCTGAGGGAGGTCTCTCTTCAAAAAGTTAGCAGGCAGAGGGGGACATCACCGGGTTATCCATTGTGCCAGTGGATTGGCAATCTGCTTGCCACATAAAGCAGTGTCACGTGTGGCTTGCAGACGCGCCTGTATATTAATCGGCCTAATTTCTAGCACAATCTGCTGATGCCTATTAATAAAAAAATGCTTATTTTCAGAGATCAGAGCACACCTTGCTTCTTAGAACGATGAGCTTTGTAAAAATCAACGCGTTTCAGAAAGGCGGGCATAGAGGAGAAAACAATAATGTACAGTATGTGGAAAAATAATGTGTTTTTAAAAAAAAATTATGTGAAAATAATGTGTATTGCTGAACGTTACCGCTTCCGCCAACAAAGCTAACATGCGGGCGAGACCACAGACCAGTATGTCCCTGAACTACGTGAACTGGCTGCCACCTGCGAATTCGGTGCGATAGAGGACGAGATGATACGCGATCAGCTGGTCGAAAAGACTAATTCATCTCGCATCAGAGAACGGCTGCTGCTGGAAGTGCCACTCGACCTTCGAAAAGCCGTGACTGTCACCCAGCACATTGAAACTGCTACAGCGGAGGCTAAAGCGATGATTACATCATCCGACACCTCAGTACAAGCAGTTCAACAACATAACAGGTTCCAACGGAGCAACAGTAAAGTCAACACCTCGCGGGGACCTCCAAATTTTACCTCATGCACATACTTGCTACCGTTGCGAATCTGAGCAGCACGCAGCTCATTTTTCCAGATCCCCTGCTAAGGATGCAGTGTGCAGGAACTGTAACAAAACAGGACATTTTGCAAAGATATGACGTGGAAACAAACGAGTGAGTGAAATTATGGTACTTGAAGTGACTATGCAAAATGCTGAACATTCTGCTCGTGACTGTGGTAAAATAATGTGTACAGTACAGATATGTGCCAGTACAGGACAAACACAAGACATTCAGTTAATGGTGGACCCGGATCAGCAGTGTCCATATTGCTGATGTCCATTTTCACTGGATCTTTCAATCAAGCACCCCTTTCACCCCTCTCACCACCGAAACTCAGTCTAGTTCTCTTTGGGGGTGCTGCAGTTGAAGTGAAAGGATGCCTGCCAGCCAGCATCTCGTATGGAGGCCATTGCGCTATCACAGACTTATACATTGTACAAAAGTGATCAGCTGTGCTAGGCAGAGACCTGTAGTTTACAACTCTGTGATGGTCAGGTCAGTACAGACCACACATACTGCCTCATCTATAGATGCAAAGTCGGAAAACAAGCTGGGATGTGCAAGAGGATTTGTGCTTCGTGTTCACCTTCGGCCTGGTGTTCAGCAAAAACTGAGGCGGTTACCTTTCTCAATTCGCAACGAGGTGTCCAAGGAATTACAGAAGCTTGTTAAACAGGATGAAATCAAGCCGGTGGATGTATCTGAGTGGGTCTCCCCAATATTTGTGACTAGAAAATAAGACGGGGGGATTCGGCTCTGCATCGACTTACGTGAGCCTATTAAGGCAGTGGTGGTAAACAGTTTTCCTCTTCCGCATATGGAGGAGATGTTTGCGAACCTGTGTGGAGCAACAGAATTTTCCACATTAGACCTCCAAACTGCGTATCACCAGGTAACATTGCCTGAGGACAGTCGAAACCTTATTGCGTTTATCACGCATGATGGATTATTTAGTTTCAAACGGGTTCCATATGGACTGGCCTCAGCTCCAAGCTGTTTCCAGAGGATGATGTCTGAAATCCTTAAAGGTCAGTCTGGAGCACATTGTTACTTGGATGGCATCATGGTCGCAGGAGCAACGCTCAAGGAACATGACGAAAATCTGCAAGCTGTGCTGCAATGAATCGATGAAGCAGGCCTCAAACTGAACATGACAAAGTGCCACTTCAGAAAAGCAGCACTGTCATTCCTGGGTCACACCCTGTCTGAGAAGAGATAACAGCCTGATGCTTCCCATGTCTCTGCAGTGTCCGATGCATCACCTCCTGCTGATGAGGTTAGCCTTCATTCATTTCTGGATCTCACGTCATGGTATTCTAAATTCATACCAAATTACGCTACAGTATTGGAGCCATTGCGTGTGCTTTTACGAGACTCTACCCCATTCGTTTGGTTACCTGAGGCTCAGTAGACCTTTGAGACAGTTAAAGGACTGATTGTGAATAGTGCTGCCCTTGCGATTTTTAATCCAGAACTACCTACTATAGTCACCACAGATGCCTCAGACTATGGGATAGGAGGTGTTCTTACTAGAGATCTGCACGGGCTCAAAACTGAAGCCCGAACCCGGCCCGTACCCGAGATCGTCTGACCCAACCCGACCCGACCCGAGCGGCACAGTTAAATTTAAAGCCCGAACCCGACCCGAAATCCCCCCCCCCCCCCAACAACGAATAACAAAACAAAAAAAGGAAAAAGGTTGCATTTCACGATTGCATGCAAAGAAACGGATTAATCAAGGCTCTGCCATTTTACAAACATTTACCAGTTATGAAAGTTTGTGAACATCAGGTGCAGCGGTCGCATACATTCTGCCGAGTTTATGAATTTTGTATGGACAAGAAGATGATGACCGTGCAAATTATGGTCATTTTTTGTCAGTTAAGGCTCGTTAGCACTCTGTCTACTTTAAATCAGACATAAGATCTTAAATAAGATTGTATTTATTTGAATGAATTAATCATTTATTTGAGAGAGAGAGAGAGAGAGAGAGAGACCAAGCGAGCGAGAGACCGAGAAACCAAGAAAAGTTGCGCGTGCATGTGAACCTGCGTCTGCGCGTCTCTCTCTACAAGCAATGAGGCTTAGTTACTTCAAAAACAGCGATTTTGCCGCCTCATTGCAGATAAATATAATGTTGTGACTTGCGAGTCAGTAGCCTGTCGAAGCTATTTTACTAATAAAAGTTTCCGTGCTGTTTGTGCGCGATCTCTGATATGTGTGTGCGTGCGTCTATGAAAGCAGTGAAGCCTCTGCAAGTTTTGGTTTAGCTACAAACCCGAACCCGACCCGACCCGAAGCTATCCATTAAATATTAACCCGAAACCCGACCCGAAACCCGACAGTATCTCGGGACCCGCGGGTTCGGGTCGGGTAGCAGACCTCTAGTTCTTACCCAGATACACGCAGACAACACAGAGAAAACAGTGGCTTTTGCATCACGCACTCTTACCACAGCAGAACAGAAGTACTCCACAGTAGAAAAAGAGGCACTAGCATGTGTTTGGGCCACAGAGCGATGGAGGACCTACTTGTGGGGACGACACTTTACACTGCGGACATATCACAGCCCACTGACCACCCTTCTGTCATCTAAGGGTCAAGGCAGAGCAGGTATGCGCATTGCAAGATGGTCAGCTAGGCTGATGGTATTTATCTATGATATTCAGTATGAGCCGGGGCATGAGAATGTGATTGCATACTGTCTATCTTGCTTACCACTCCTTAGTACTAAACCTAGTCTGGAATGTGATTTGTAAGTCGTAGCTTTCACTACTACACTCATTGCAACATCCAGCTCTGAGTTCAAAGCGGCACGTGATTCTTGTCCCATTCAACTGAGCTACGCAGACTGCTCTCCTAAAAATGGCCAAAGTGTGCAAAGGCACTGGATAATGCTTTAAAGCCGTATTTCCAAGTGCGGCATTAACTTTCATGGTTGCGTGGTGCGTGGAACCACACGTCTTCTGGTTCAAGAATGTCTCCAGCCCAAGTTTATCGCACTCGCACACGATACACATCAGGGCATTGTGAGGACAAAAAAGAGACTGATAGAGCTTTACTGGTGGCCTGGCATGGACAAAAAAGTATAAACAGCTGTCAAAGCTTGTGTCACTTTTCATTTACATGACAAATCGGCTGTCACACTTACCACACCACTCCAACCTGTACCTTACCCTACTCACGCCTGGGAGAAAGTGGCCATAGACATCATGGGATCTTTTGATGTAGCGTCTGCTGATTGTCATTTTGTGGTCCCTCTGGTGGACTATTACAGTAAGTGGCCCAAGATAGAATTTGTCTCACATCCTACCACCCAGGCCATGATGCAGTTCTTGTCTACAGTGTTTAGCAGGGAAGGGAACCAGAGAGAGCTGATTTCTGATAATGGAGTACAGTTCACTTCGCACAACTTCAAACTGTTCTTGCAACACAGAGGAATCATACACAGGACATCATCTGTGTATTACCCAAGAGCAAACGGGGAGGTCGAATGCTTCAATCGCAGCTTAAAGGATGGTTTACAAACTGCTGCATTGGAAGGAAGAGGGTGGAAGGAGTTCCCCAAAGACTTTCTGCTGGCATACTGTGCAGTGCCACATGCCACAACACCGTGCACACCAACTGAACTCTTGCATGGGAGAGCCATGTTTACCAAACTTAATATCTCATGTCTTTCCTTGTCACCTGCAGACAAAAGGCTCACACTCCACCAGCTTGCCTCATACATGAGAGAGAAGCAGGAAAAAACTAAACAGTACTGTGACAGAAAACGCTGCGCAAAGCATGTTTCATTTCAGTGTGGATCGTATGTTTGTGTAAAGAAACCCGGAATTGTGCCAAAGACCCAGTCTAAATTTGAAAACCCCCTGAAGGTTGTGGGTAAGAAAGGACTGTACACATATAAGCTGTCTGATGGATGATGCTGGAATGCATCCCACCTGGCACCAGCACTTGCTCCAGG
This sequence comes from Schizopygopsis malacanthus, assembly GCA_027474115.1. Lineage (NCBI taxonomy): Eukaryota > Metazoa > Chordata > Actinopteri > Cypriniformes > Cyprinidae > Schizopygopsis > Schizopygopsis malacanthus. The sequence goes on from JAPDDM010000253.1 coordinate 91,111, forward strand.
CAGAGCAGACGAGTCCAATTAACTGCCATTGTTTGACTCTGGGCATACTAATCCTGTAGGGGGTGAACAGCCAACAGCAGTTACACGACCTGTTCGGAGTAGGCATGCACCTGTATGGACTCAGGATTATGTAATGTAAAATGTGCTTAATGCATTACTAGTACACAATATGTGTCTACACAGTATAAGGAACATTTTTTATTTCTGTTCTTTGAATATTGTGTTTGAGTACTGTTATGTGATGCTTATACCAAGTGTTTGGAAATTGCATTGCTGTACCAATAAGGGTTTGTTTGCAAATCATAATGCTGGGATTTCAAGGTTGCAAAGAGAACAAAAATAAATAGTAATTTTATCTTAACTGTAAACTAATTGCACTGAGACTATGTCCCTATAGTATGTTTGTTCTTAAGAGAGAGGGATCTGTGGTGTTCTGAGTAAGCCTCTAGAGGGAGCTCTAGTGTGTGAGTTGGAGTTGTGAAAGGATAACAAAGGAAGAGAGTACCTGAGTGGTGAATAAAGAAGGTTACATTGAGTTCGACACAGAGTGCATTTGCTTTTATTGATGCACTCAACAGGACATAAACTTTAAAAATGGTGTGTTATGTGGTTGACATAAAATACTTTCTGATATTTATTTATGTTAATTTCATTTTTTACCTAAATAAGAAAGGACGATCGGTTCACGTGCTTGAACTGAGGCAATACAGTGATCTGTCACATCCCATTAAAGAGACACAAAACGGTATTGATTTTTTACATTTCTTCAAAAATGACAAAATTGAAAGCTGAGAGTCCTGAGAACTTGTTTAATACCAGAAGTAACCTGGGGCCAGTACCATGAAGCCGGATTAGCTGGCTAGCCGAGTACATTTCAGTTTAGTTTGCACCAATCCTGGATTTTAGGTACCATGAAAGTGGCTTGGCTTTTAGCAGCGTTCATTGCCATATTAACTTACACTCCACGGATAACCTGCTTCAGGGCAGGTTAGAAATCTCAAACTGAAATTGGACAAATAAGATGTGAGCAAAGTGACACACATGTCTGACACAAAAAAGTCACTCCCCCAGTTTATCTTGCTCTAAATTAAAGGACACTAGTACTAAAAAACCATTGTCTGACTTTAATAATAAATAATTCGTTATTTTATGTGATTTATATTATTATTAAAGCAATTTTAGTTTAACAGTTATCATAAATCATTTATTTTAAATGAATGTTAATTTATACAGATCGTATGTAATATAAATACATTGTAGAATCAATAGATAATGCTTTAGAAATGACTACATGTGACCTTACATGTTCGAGTCTGTATCGCTGTATATTTCCAAATATATAAACTACTTTAACACGTTTCACTTGTGACTGCACTGATAAAGCAAGCTA
>JAPDDM010000253.1:97500-203443 GCA_027474115.1 Schizopygopsis malacanthus
AAATATGAAGTTGATGTATGATCACCATTGAGAACTCATCAAAATAACATTTGAAAGGTTCGTTAAATCATTAAATTATATCTTTTATCTGGCAACCATGCTTTATTTGGGTTGCTTTAACAGTTCTCCAGCAGTGTTTGTAAAGAGCACATGTGATGAGGTGCTAAACGAAGGTTCATCTAATCCTGTCAATCGTTACACAAGAGTATATAAACAGCTGCTGACCTCACCACCGTGACAGTACTTCCAGCATCCCTCCATCCCCTCATCTGTTCATCACTCTCTTCAGTGTCTAGGTGGCTCTTAGTGCTGGAGTCAAACCTGGAGCTCAAGCATTGCTTCTCTGTTTACCTGCATCATGCTTCAGGTTGAGATCAGCACGTTTGTGAAACAGTCAGCTCAGGTCAAAAGTGCCATAAGCAAGTTTGTTATGAAATAGCATGCAGAAAATATTTATTACCCATCAGACCCTGACAGATGACAACAGTGTTCAGGGAAACCTGTTTGAAAACAGGCATTATTTTTGCAGTTATGTTTGGTGCTGCTATTGCCAAATAAAGTGCAATGCAGCTTTAAACAAAGATTTTCACTGTTTTCAGTATCTGACAGATCGAGGATTTTGTGATCGGGCATGTTAAAACACAGACAGAAAGAGGGGTGAATGGAGACGGTCATGATTTGTTGCTCAGATATTTCTCTTTCAGAGCTGATAAGAAGGAGTTCACACATGTTTTATTAAGTGAGTTGTCAGTTTTATTTATCTTAAAAATTATGCTTAATTAAGATTATAATTTCATATTTGGGGTCTGCTAGAATATGCTACATACATGTTGTAAACAGTGAAGCTCAAAGAATATATTTTTGAATACCAAAAATATTTATGTTCAACTTTCATAAATATTATATACAACAATATATTCAAAATGCATTTCATGGGCGAAAAACAAAATAGCATAGCCTAGTTAGCCAACTAGAATTCAAAATAAATTAACATATCATTAACATTTTTGTTTTTGTTTAGTTTTTTTTCTGGGGGGTCCGTATGTTACAGACAAAGTTTTTCTTCAAATGTGAATGTATATTCATCCATCCATCCATCTTCTTCCGCTTATCCGGGGCCGGGTCGCGGGGGCAGCAGTCTAAGCAGAGATGCCCAGACTTCCCTCTCCCTAGACACTTCCTCCAGTTCTTCCGGGGGGACACCGAGGCGTTCCCAGGCCAGCCGGGAGGCATAGTCTCTCCAGCGTGTCCTAGGTCTTCCCCGGGGCCTCCTCCCAGTGGGACGTGCCCGGAACACCTTCCAGGGAAGGCGTCCAGGAGGCATCCGGAACAGATGCCCGAGCCACCTCAGCTGACCCCTCTCAATGTGGAGGAGCAGCGGCTCTACTCTGAGCTCCTCCCAAGTGACTGAGCTTCTCACCCTATCTCTAAGGGAGCGCCCAGCCACCCTACAGAGAAAGCTCATTTCGGCCCGCCTGTATCTGGGATCTTGTCCTTTCGGTCATGACCCAAAGCTCATGACCATAGGTGAGAGTAGGAACGTAGATTGACCAGTAAATCGAGAGCTTCGCCTTGCGGCTCAGCTCTTTCTTCACCACGACAGACCGGTACATCGACCGCATTACTGCAGAAGCTGCACCGATCCGTCTGTCAATCTCCCGTTCCATCCTTCCCTCACTCGTGAACAAGACCCCCAGATACTTGAACTCCTCCACTTGAGGTAGCAACACTGCACCAATCTGTAGTGGGCAAGCCACCCTTTTCCGACTGAGGACCATGGCCTCGGATTTGGAGGCGCTGATTCTCATCCCAACCGCTTCACACTCGGCTGCAAACCGTCCCAGTGCATGCTGAAGGTCCCGGTCTGAGGTGGCCAACACGACAACACCATCCGCAAAGAGCAGAGACGAAATGGCGTGGTCCCCAAACCCAACACCCTCCGGCCCCTGGCTGCGCCTAGAAATTCTGTCCATAAAAATTATGAACAGAACCGGCGACAAAGGGCAGCCCTGCCGGAGTCCCACATGCACCGGGAACAAGTCTGACTTACTGCCGGCAATGCGAACCAAGCTTCTGCTCCTGTCGTACAGGGACCGGACAGCCCTTAGCAAAGGACCCTGGACCCCATACTCCCGGAGTACCCTCCACAGGATGCCCCGAGGGACACAGTCGAATGCCTTCTCCAAATCCACAAAACACATGTGGATTGGTTGGGCAAACTCCCATGAACCCTCCAGCACCCTAGAGAGGGTATAGAGCTGGTCCAGTGTTCCACGGCCGGGACGAAAACCATACTGTTCCTCCAGAATCCGAGGTTCTACTATCGGCCATATTCTCCTTTCCAGGACCTTCCCGGGGAGGCTGAGAAGTGTGATCCCCCTGTAGTTAGAACACACCCTCCGGTCCCCCTTCTTGAAGAGAGGGACCACCACCCCGATCTGCCATCCCAGAGGTACTGTCCCCGACCGCCACGCAATGCTGCAGAGATGTGTCAGCCAAGACAGCCCAAAAACATCCAGAGACTTGAGGTACTCAGGGCGGATCTCATCCACTGCCGGTGCCTTGCCAACAAGGGGTTTCTTGACTACCTCGTGACTTCAGCCCGGGTGATGGACGAGGCCACCTCCAAGCCTCCAGCCTCTGCTTCCTCAATGGAAGACGTGACGGCGGGATTGAGGAGATCCTCGAAGTATTCCTTCCACCGTCCGACAACATCCCCAGTTGAGGTCAACAGCCGCCCACCTCCACTGTAAACAGCGTTGGTGGGGCACTGCTTCCCCCTCCTGAGGCGCCGGACGGTTTGCCAGAATCTCTTCGAGGCCAGCCGGTAGTCCTTCTCCATGGCCTCACCAAACTCCTCCCAGGCCCGAGTTTTTGCCTCCACAACCACCCGGGCTGCACTCCGCTTAGCCTGCCGGTACCCGTCAGCTGCCTCAGGAGTCCCACAAGCCAACCAGGCCCGATAGGACTCCTTCTTCAGCTTGACGGCATCCCTTACTTCCAGTGTCCACCACCGGGTTCGGGGATTGCCGCCTCGACAGGCACCGGAGACCTTACGGCCACAGCTCCGAGAGGCAGCGTCGACAATGGAGGTGGAGAACATGATCCACTCTGACTCAATATCTCCAACCTCCCTCGGGATCCGGTCAAAGCTCAGCCGGAGGTGGGAGTTGAAGATCTCTCTGACAGGAGATTCGGCCAAACGTTCCCAGCAGACCCTTACATTACGCTTGGGTCTGCCGAGTCTTTCCAGCTTCCTCCCCCGCCATCGGATCCAACTCACCACCAGGTGGTGATCAGTTGACAGCTCCGCCCCTCTCTTCACCCGAGTGTCCAAGACATACGGCCGAAGGTCAGATAAAACGACCACAAAGTCGATCATCGACCTACGGCCTAGGGTGTCCAGATGCCACGTGCACTGGTGGACACTCTTATGCTTAAACATGGTGTTCGTTATGGACAAACTGTAACTAGCACAAAAGTCCAATAACTGAACACCGCTCAGGTTCAGATCAGGGGGGCCATTCCTCCCAATCACGCCCCTCCAGGTGTCACTGTCGCTGCCCACGACAATGACATTGAAGTCCCCCAGTAGAACGATGGAGTCCCCAGTTGGAGCACTTTCCAGCACCCCTCCCAGAGACACCAAGAAGGCCGGGTACTCAACACTGCCGTTTGGGCCGTAGGCACACACGACAGTGAGAGACTTATCCCCGACCCGTAGGCACAGGGAAACGACCCTCTCGTTCACCGGGGTACCAACACATGGCGGCTGAGCTGGGGGGCTATAAGCAAACCCACACTAGCCCGCCGCCTCTCACCATGGGCAACTCCAGAGTGGTGAAGAGTCCATCCTCTCTCGAGGAGTGTGGTTCCAGAACCCCAGCCGTGCGTGGAGGTGATCCCGACTATCTCTAGTCGGAACCTCTCAACCTCACGCACAATCTCAGGCTCCTTCCCCGCCAGTGAGGTGACATTCCACGTCCCTAGAGCTAGTTTCCGTGTCCAGGGATCGGGTTGTCGAGGCCCCCGCCTTCGACTGCCGCCCGATCCTCTAAGCACCGGCCCCTTACGGTCCCTCCTGCAGGTGGTGAGCCCACGGGAAGGCGGCCCCACGTCGCTCCTTCGGGCTGAGCACGGCCGGACCCCTGGGGAGAGGCCCGGCCACCAGGCGCTCGCATAAGAGCCCCAACCCCGGGCCTGGCTCCAGGGAGGGGCCCCAGCTGCACCATGCTGGGCGACGTCACGGTCCTTGATTTAGTGTCCATCATAAGGGGTTTTTGAACCGCTCTTAGTCTGACCAGTCGTCTAGGACCTGTTTGCCTTGGGAGACCCTACCAGGGGCACATAGCCCCGGACAACATAGCTCCTAGGGTCATTCGGGTACTCAAACCCCTCCACCACGTTAAGGTGGCAGTTCAAGGAGGGGGAATGTATATTTTGATTAAATATATAAGGCTAAATACATTTTTATATATGCTTTTTAAAAATATTAAATATTTAAAAATCTAAATTTACATAAATATATTTTGAAACATGTTTTAGCAATATATTTGTGGGCTTTTTGTGTATTTTGAAATATAGGCTAAAACATATTTGAAAATATATGTTTCTTTATGGGTCAGCATGGACTGTGCTTCGCAGCTTTGCAGATGATTTCATGCACAAACAGCTATATTACAAACTTAAGGGAAGGAAAAATTATATGTAAAAAAAGTATATTTTAAATAGACTTTGACATTGAAATGAAACAAGCTTAGTTTTTTTTCTATATTATGAGATTGTAACAGTTTAAAATGCAGAGTTTTGAGGTGACCTTAACTGTGATTGCAGGTTCAGCAGATGTGCTGCTCTGACACAAGCCTGCAACCTCATGTTTGGAGCTCTGTACTGTGGCCATAATTAACTGCACTCTTTAGATGAATGTGCCAGCTGGGACAAATGCCCAGCCCGGCACGCGCACACACGTACACACACACACGCGCGCACACACACACGCGCGCACACACACACACACACACACACACACACACACACACACACACACACACACACACACACACACACACACACACACACACACTCTCAGATGCTCAGCTGTGACAGAGATGAGCTTTACACCCATAAACGCCTCTAGCCACAAACAAGTGAAATACACTGACCTTGACAGAGAGAGCAGGAGCGTCTCTGCACCACAGATTTATGGGAGATGACGTTTTAAGTGCTTTCTGGCATGTCTAACTAATGTATCGATTCATGTTGAAGAAAAGCACAAATTATGAAAATTGTGAAACAGCTGATAAAATTCTGGTCAAAAGGTTGTTGTTTGTTGGCTTGTCACACACAGTAATAGACATATTTCAATTAATATGTTTTGTCCATTGCATGAGTTCTCATGATGTCATCAGGTCACAGTTTTTCATACTGAGTTTGGTACCGTATGATGCAAACAGTGAAGGAGTGAGTGACGTTCTTATGTGCACAATCATCCTCCGGTATGTTTGTGTGTGTGTGTTTAAGGGAGTTGAGTTGAGATAATGGACACTCACACTGACCTCACTTTTACTTCTCTTCTGCAGAAACATGGTGCTTTCCATAAACAGGGGACACTTTAGTGTTCAGCTTCTTATTTTAAAGCATCAGAGGCACAAATCCCAAATGCATTGTGTAGTAAAAATGTTAGATAAAATTCTTCCTAACAATATATATACATATCATCATCAAATAATTAAAATCATAAGAAAGTCATCATTTTAAAATATATATGCAATATACACTGAACAAAGTTATAAACGCAACACTTGTTTTTGCCCTCATTTTTCAAATATTGTTCACAAAATCTGTCTAAATCTGTGTTAGTGAGCACAGATAATCCATCCATCTCACAGGTGTGACATATCAAGATGCTGATTAAACAGCATGATTATTGCACAGGTGTGCCTTAGGCTGGCCATAATAATAATAAAAATGTGCAAAAACAAAAGTGTTGCGTTTATAATTTTGCTCGGTGTATATTCTCTGTAGTAAAACAGTTGAAACAATAGTTATTGCACAGCTCACATGATTTTACAGTAAACTATTTTTTTTAAAGCAAGTATTTTGTAGATCCTTTCTACATTTTTACACAAATGATTGGTATTATTTATCAAACATTTTAGTTATTATACTAGCAAACTTGAAAACTTGATTTAGCATTTTTGAACAAATCTGTAAATGATGATTTGACACATCGTTTAACATGCGTTCTGAATTTGTTATTTTAAATATATCCGTTGGACAAATTATTCAAAGACTCTTTCATAAAGATGCATACTTCCTTACTATATAGTAGACGAAAAACAGTATGTGACAAAAGAAGTATGTCCAAATTCACAGAACTCATAAAATAATAAGCAAAAAGTGCCCAGATGAGCTACTATTTCTGACGTGATTCTGAATACGAGAGGATTCATGAATGACCGTGACGTGACGCAGCTGATGCTGGTAGGTCATGTGATAATGACAACAGGGTGAATATATATTACAGTACAGTTACAGTAAGAATCATGATGATGAATTAAAACATGCTGTTTTCTCTCTCTGTCTCTCTAACAAACATTCAGTCACTACTCTTATAATAGCTTATACTTTGAACAACCTCACTAAGTAATACAACTCTGCAATGATTAATTCTGCATGTGTTGTTGACATGCATGATTCATTAAATCACACAGCTTGTGGAGAAGAGGTGTGTGTTACCAGAATATCATCTCATCAGTCTTGGCGCCAGGCCTGTTTGACTTAAACTAGAAAGTCACCTACTTTAGCAACCACCCAGAACTCCCTAGCAACCAGGGCCATGGTACAAGACTAATATAGTACAGATAGCACACAGACATATTCGGTGCTTTGCATTGCATGCTGAAACATATCATCTGGTGTAATTCCCGACTGTGCACAGGAATTCAGCCTCCGGTTTAATGGTAATTCTGGATTGGATACACATTCAGGAAATTAGGAAACGTGTCCTGCAGGCACTGAACTGACAGACTCAATGACGGATATCTTTTACTGTTACTGCATGTTCTGCACTTGCAATCCTTTATGAGGGCTAAAATACAAACAAGTAAAACACATTAACACGTCTTCTGACTGAACCTGAAGTTCTCAGAAACTTTTTTTCTTCAACACGGATCTAAATTTAGTCTTGAACCTGAACCACATCTACACACTGTCAGTTTAATCGTATACAGATCCAGACTTTCATCAAAAAAAGAGAGAAACGGTGAATATAAATGACACGAACGACCTCAGTGCTGCTAACGGAGGATGAACTCTCTGTTCAACTCATTGCACACACATCGATCTCTTAACATTGTGATGTTTGCCTAAAGCTTTGCGTTTCTGTCATGGGTTAACTGGGAAATTTAATTCCAGTCATTTGTCTGATGTGGGAGTTTTCTTGCTTTCTTTCTTTTTTTGCTCCACTCCCTCCATCTGAGTCAGATCGATCTGTAGCCACTGGATGTGGGAGTAGTAGTGTGTGTGTGTGTGTGTGTGTGTTCATGATGAAGGGCGTGACAGAGGTCATGGCCTTTCTGTAGATACATTTTTTTATTTAAAAGGCCCATATGATGAGAAATGATATTCCATTAGAACTCAAAACCTGCCCAAAATGATCATTAAGTAAGAAATAATTGACGACCATTGGCCGTTTAATTATTAGAAAAATAATGCACACCCGGTCACGCATCAATTATTCCGCTTATACTTCGGTTGCCACACTTCAAGACATCAATCAGATGATTTATTTCAAGGCATTCGTCTGGTTTTTCTACTTCAATGGCCATTGCGAGGATTATTTCTCTCCGCATCTCATCTAACGCCTCTCTTGATAATTCCAAATGTAATTTTAAACCGTAACGGAGGCTTGAATGCAGTTAATAACTAAGTTATGAGACAGATAGAGAGATATTAATGTTACCTCTGTGAGTCAGTGATCGGCAGCAATGAGACTTTGAGCATTAATAGGTGTTCAGAAATCTGACTATTATTCCTTAAACATTGAAAAAAAAGGTTGGTAGGAATTGTGAAATGTCACTGTTTCTGGATCTTGAAAGCAACTCTAAAAGCTGCTGGGTTAAAAACAACTCAATTTGGGTCTTTAAACACACACTACTGATGCAGATGTTAATCCAAGTGCAAAGTTTGGCTATTTAGCATGGATTAGTTAACTCCTACTCGTAGACGCTGCAACTACATCAGAAGAAAATAAATACATTATTGACATTCAGTTATTTAATTTAAATTGCAGTCCTTACAGACGTCACCAGCTGCCGTTAATAAAATGAAAATGGTAGCAGAGAACTTTCTTCAAGTATTTTTAACATCTTTAAACAACAGCAACAATGTGGCTCAGTACTTTTGGTCTTTACTTTAAATACTAGATCTATTGTTTTATCGAATCTGACAAACTTCTAGTTAAATGTCTGCTTTTGCGTCTTTCTTTGCATTAAATCCCAGAACATTTTTCTCTATTTACAGTCATTCAATAACTGAATTTAAATTGCATCCTTTAGAAACTCAGTTTATCAGTTGAGATAAATGGGAATCTTGTGGAGAGCTTTTTCAAGTATTATAGACATAGGCGGAGTTTGGGGGGGGCCGGGGGGGGCACTGCCCCCCCAGATCAGAGCCAATCGATTTTGTCAGATCTATAAATACAAAAATATTTTCACATTGTCTCATTTTATTTGCATTATCGTATTTTAATGAGTATGTTAAGGCTAAATTATTTGTAATTAATGTAAAAAAAAAAATCTCAGTGATGAGAAGAATCAGAAACTGGCTCCGATCTGCGATGTCTCAGGACAGATTTTCCGATCTTTCCATACTGCACATAGAAAACGATTTGACTGCAAATTTATCAGGAGAGAAGATCGTGGACATCTACGAGGCGGATTCTTCTACATTAATATATAAGTTTTTATTCCACTCTTTGTATAGCCAACCAGTCGTTGTTGTAAATGTATTTTAAATGAGAAGAGCTCTTTTCCAAAACGCGATAAACGCCAAATTTAACGCCATATTGCTGTGTACTGAACCTATTCACTGCTCCATCAATGTTTCATGCCAAATCGCTATATTTCCTTGTTTAAAATGTACTTCACTCTCCTGACCTCACAAAGAGGCGCTCTAGCGACTGATGTTAGAGGCTGTAGCCTTTGGTGTTCCTTGTTAGAGCGCCCGCCTCCTGTGCCGGAAACCCGGGTTCGAGACCCGCTCGGTGTGATGCTGCGGACCCGGGGTGGTTTAACAATCATTGTTTAACATGTTCAGACTGAGCCAACAGACCATTTTAACAGGATAAATTGAATATTAACTAAATGTATGGGTCTAGGTAAAAAAATGTCATTTTCATGAAAACTATTAAAATGGATTTATAGCGTTTTGGAAAAGAGCTCTTCATATATAGGCTATAAATAATTGAAAATGTAGAAAATATGGTATATACGGTGTGTAAAAAAAAAACATCAGAGCTCATGGTCTACCGGTAGGTGCCCCCCCAGGCAAAAATGTGAAACTCCGCCTATGATTATAGACTTCCTTGACATTAACTATTAACATACCATGTTTGATAACCACAATGTAGTCGAGTGTTTGCCTTCATTTTCAATGGTCTTAAATCTAGCAAACTTCTTTTGGTGAAATGTTTTTCTCATGAAGTGTGCTTATGCTTTTTTTCTTTCCATTAAATGCCACTTGACTTGATTTATTTTGCCATCTAATGCATTCAGACAGCTTTAACGTGTGGCTTAAGTGTCTAAATACTTTTGGAGTCACTGCATCGAGCATAAAAAGTGTAAGTACACAATGTGCTGCCGCTTTGGTCCAGTTCACAAGGTTTGTGAAAGTGAAACTCTCCTTATGTAAGTCAGAACTAAATATTGACTATCACGCCGAATCACATGAGGAGCTGTTTTAGTTTTTACAGACGTTCAAAAATCTGTATAGCATGCATGTAGTAAGGGTCACTGGGTGCTTGGCTGTATTTCACCCCGAGGCCTGTTCAGACATTCTCAAATGCAATTATTTTAATGCAACTGTACATGACCTCATCCATCCTTCTGCACTCCTAAAATATCATTTTAAATAACATCATCTACCATTAATATTCACATCTACTTCAAGTAAACACAAAGGGTTAGCGGGTTCATATAGGTTTACACACACACACACACACACACACACGCACACACCTGTAAGTGTTACTCAACAGATAAAACGAGACGTGCCAGTCACAGTGGCGTCAGACAGAGATCAAGCTCATCTGATTTTAAACAAATCCCCTACAGCACACACATCATGTGATTCCTGTTTATAAACACACACACACACACACACACACACACACACACACACACGCACACACAGAGACACTCTTACACACACTCTTACACACACACACACACACACACACACACACACACACACACACACACACACACACACACACACACACACACACACACACACGCACACACCTGTAAGTGTTACTCAACAGATAAAACGAGACGTGCCAGTCACAGTGGCGTCAGACAGAGATCAAGCTCATCTGATTTTAAACAAATCCCCTACAGCACACACATCATGTGATTCCTGTTTATAAACACACACACACACGCACGCACACACACACACACACACACCACACACCACACACACACGACACGCACACACACACACTCCTGTGCTGACACGATCAGTGCTGTCGAACAGGAGCTGTGAACAGAAACACTCTCACAATCTAATCAACAATCGAAGTGATGTGGAAGTACCAGATAGTCATAGATAACCAATCAAATTACTGTATTTTTAGCATGCGCTTCAATACAATATTATAGTATTTATTAATATTTAGATTTTTGATCAAAAAATATACTTTTTGTTTAGTTTTTATTATTTTTTATTTCAGTTTTAGTTTAGTTATTTTAATTTTAGATTAGTTCATTTAAATTGTATTAATGAAAGTACATTAACTCAAAAATCCTTTGTGACACGATGACCCTTGAATTTCTTCTCTTCCTTCCTCGTAGTTTCAGGCTTTCAAGGTTTCTTCAAGAGTTTGACTAAATATTTGTAGTGTTGTTATGTTATCGACCAGATGTTACGGTCATGGGCGCTTCGAAGCGCAATCAGTGAGCCGAAGCCAAAGTCTTTGCAAGTCAGCCTGATTGTAACGAATGACAGGTCAGAGGCGAGAGTAGATCCACTAGCAGCTTTATTAGTACAAGGTCAAACAGGCAAATATCAAGCAGGGGTATCGAGAGCAACGTAGACAAGGCAGAGTCGAAATCAGAGGCAGAGCAATGGGTCAGGGCAGGCGGCAGACAGAGAGGATTACCAGAAAGCAGGCGGGGTCAGAGAGGCAGGCAGCAAACGATCAGGAGAGGGAGTCAACAGTCCAGGTAGAACACGGGAAGACAAACTAGGGAAATACGCTCGGAAATGTAGCCAGGGGGAAACAAGACTTCGCACTGGGTGAGTGTTTGTGTGCTGCTTTTATGTGAGTGAGTGAATGAGGTGCAGGTGTGGTGAGGCAATCAGGGTTGATGAGTGAATGGTGACAGCTGTGTGATTGGTGTAATGGTGGACGGGAATGTGTGTGTGCAGTGCATGATGGGAGATGTAGTCCCAGGGTGATGTGCAGTTGTGGTGAGTGGCAACCAGATTCATGACAGAGCCCCCCCCCCAAAGAGCGGCTTCCAGACGCTTCACACACACCCAGCACAATCCAGGAGGGCGGTGGAGCGGAGGTGGAATCGGGGGAGGGAATGGAGGGCCAGGTCCATGTGGGGCCAATGAGACAGCAGGGACGTGAAGGGTGACTCTGGCAGGTCGGCGGAGGCGTGAGGTGACTCTGGCAGGTCGGCGGAGGCGTGAGGTGACTCTGGCAGGTCGGCGGAGGCGTGAGGTGACTCTGGCAGGTCGGCGGAGGCGTGAGGTGACTCTCAGTGACTCTCTCTCTCACTCTCAGTGGCCGCAGAAGAGGTCAGTCCACTCACGCTTTCTGTCGCGGATGTAACTCGATCCTTTAAACGGGTGAACATCCGTAAAGCCGTGGGACCTGATGGTATACCAGGCCGTGTGCTCAAAGCATGCGCTTTCCAGCTAGCCGGGGTTTTTACAGATATTTTCAATCTGTCCCTCTCTCTGTCTGTGGTTCCCTCATGCTTCAAAAAATCCATCATTGTGCCCATACCAAAGAAAAACAAAATCACATGCTTGAATGACTGGAGGCCCGTTGCTCTGACCCCCATCTTCAGCAAGTGTTTTGAGAAGCTTGTCAGAGACTACATCTGCTCTGTGCTGCCTGCTTCACTGGACCCACTACAATTTGCATACCGCAGTAACCGTTCCACAGACGATGCTATTGCCTTCACCCTGCACACTGCTCTCTCCCACCTGGAAAATAAGAACACCTATGTGAGGATGCTGTTCGTAGATTATAGTTCAGCATTTAACACTATAGTGCCTGCCACACTGGTTGCGAAGCTCCAGACTCTAGGACTGAACAGATCTCTGTGCAGCTGGATCCTGGACTTCCTGACAGGCAGAAGTCAGGTGGTCAGAATGGGCAACAACACATCATCTCCCTGATCCTCAACACTGGTGCACCTCAGGGTTGCGTCCTCAGCCCACTCCTGTACTCCCTGTACACACACGACTGTACAGCTACACACAGCTCCAATGTCATCGTCAAATTTGCTGATGACACAACGGTGATAGGCCTGATCACCGACAACGATGAGACGGCCTACAGAGAGGAGGTGAGTACCCTGACTAAATGGTGTCAGGAGAACCACCTCTCACTCAACATCGACAAGACCAAGGAGCTGGTGGTGGATTACAGGAGACAGAGCAGAGAACACACACCCATCACCATCGACAAGACACCTGTGGAGCGGGTGACCAGCTTTAAGTTCCTCGGCGTTCACATCACCGAGGATCTCACATGGTCTGCTCACACAGATGCAGTGCTGAAGAAGGCACATCAGCGTCTCTTCTTCCTGAGACGGCTGAGGAAGTTTGGAACGAGCCCCAGAATCCTCAGGTCCTTCTACACCTGCACTGTGGAGAGCATCCTGACCGGCTGTATCACCGCCTGGTATGGAAACAGCACCGCTGGCAACCGCAGGGCTCTGCAAAGGGTCGTGCGAACTGCCCGCCACATTGTTGGAGGTGAGCTTCCCTCCCTCCAGGATATCTACACCAGGCGGTGTACAAGGAAAGCCCGGAGGATTATCAAAGACTCCAGCCACCCGTCCCACAGACTGCTCTCTCTGCTGCCCTCAGGGCGACGTTTCCGCAGCATCCGATCCCGCACTAGCCGACTGAGGGACAGCTTTTTCCCTCAGGCTATCAGGCTAATGAACAGTCACAAATAACTCACCTACATCACACTCCCACTCACACAACATGCCATGCACTGCACTTTAACACCGTTCAACTGGACTACACGCACACACTGCACTAACACAACCTATCTGCTATCACTGGACACCATACGATGCACATCCACGACACTGCATATGAATAATCTGTTGCACCTTTGCACATCTATCTGCTGCTCAACCAATCTGCTGTTAATTTATAATCTGTTGCACCTCACATTACTACTATGTATAGACCACATTATGTATAGATACTGTACATAATGTAGATGTGCCCATACGGTGTATAATGTGTCGTTGGAAATTGAGTATGTCTCTATAGTACACTAAGCGTACTGAGTGCATGTATGTGTATTTTGCACATTGTCTTCTGTACAGTCTGTAAATATGTACTGTCCATATGTAAATTGCTGTTGTTCTTTTTGCACTGTCTGTCCATATGTAAATTGCTGTTGTTTTTTTTGCACTGTCTGTCCATATGTAAATTGCTGTTGTTGTTTTTTTTTTTTGCACTGTCTGTCCATATGCAAATTGCTGTTGTTGTTTTTTTTTGCACTGTCTGGAGCACTGTAAATGCTCCAGTGCAGTTTTTTGCACTGTCTGTCCATATGTAAATTGTTTGTTGTTTTTTTGCACTGTCTGTCCATATGTAAATTGTCTGTTGTTTTTCTGCACTGTCTGGAGCACGCTCATAAGAATTTCACTCACCAAGGCACTTGTGCTGTGGTGATGTGACAATAAAAGTGATTTGATTTGATTTGATTTGATTTGATGTGTGCAGTCCAAGTCAGGTCCTCTGAGATGTTTACACCGAGGTACTTGAAGCTGCTCACCCTCTCCACAGGGGTCCCACTGATCATGAGAGGAGTGTAGGGCCGCTGCTGTCTCTTCCTGAAGTCTACAATCAGCTCTTTAGTTTTGATCACATTCAGAGAGAGACAGTTGTCCTGGCACCAT
This sequence comes from Schizopygopsis malacanthus, assembly GCA_027474115.1. Classification (NCBI taxonomy): domain Eukaryota; kingdom Metazoa; phylum Chordata; class Actinopteri; order Cypriniformes; family Cyprinidae; genus Schizopygopsis; species Schizopygopsis malacanthus. Next base: position 111,891 of record JAPDDM010000253.1, read on the forward strand.
GATGTAAGTCTCTCTACCTCATCCAACTTTCATGGAAATAATTGGCAACTCACTTGCAAGAGAGAAGAATCTTCCAAACAGGAGTAGGCTTTATAATACGATATGTCCACACAGGTGAAAGGAAAAAAACAAGTGTACAGGAATCATTTGTTGGCTTCGCTGCTGTGAAGGACACAACTGGTCAGGGCCTCGCAGAGAAACTGATTGAAGTGATTGAGAAGAGTTTAGGATTGGAGGAGGATTCAGAAAGACATCCAAGTTTTAATCCTGGAGAAAGAACTAGATTCTGTTAAAGCCTTGCACTTTCAGCTTGGAGGAGCTCATTTTAAGTGTAGCTGTTTAATGTAATTGTTGACACAGCTATCCAGGAACTTAGTGACAGGTTTAAAAATATTGGCCATGTCCTAAAAGCTTTCGTTTTTTAATCAGGATTGAATCCATCACAAAAGAAGAACTGGAGGAATCTGCACTGAGGTATGCACTTACAACAAGTGACATCTCATCAGGAAATCTACCCTGAACAATGCCTGAAATGTTTTACGACAAGCACTTCCTGTGACTGTTTGCCTCTTTATAATGTATCGCTTATTGTATTCCTCAATCGTAAGTCGCTTTGGATAAAAGCATCTGCTAAAATGAATAAATGCACCCTTCGAGGCGAATTCTCAAAGGGCACAAAAAAGCCATTGACTAGCTAAGCTTTATTCTGGAGGAATGGCAATTTAAAAAACATAACACGAGTTAAGTAACACTAGTAGTAAAGTACATAAAGTATATTTTCAAAGACAAAGAATTACAATAGGAAAAAAAAAGACATCGCGGGGGGGGGGGGGTCGTGCATTAATTGCACCCCTGGACATAACGAGCTGAGAGGATGAGGCAAGCGCTCAATAACCAGGCTGTGCTTGGTGGTGAGAAACTCAGTTATCATTTTTAACAAATAATGAAAATGTTGTTGATAAAATGTATATATTTGTTGTACTCATTTAAAATGCTAAACAAAAATAGTCTCTTAACAAATGTCATTTTTCAAATATTTTAAACACTTTATTAAAGACAATTTTCAAAGACTTGTTTTGCCCCCCCTTTGTGTGGCGCCCCTATCCACTGCATATACTGCATACCCCATATTTGCGCCCCTGATTACAGAGACAATGATCCTTGAGGAGGTTAAGTGTTTTTTACACCTTGAGCAGCACGTATGGATTCAAACCTAAAACCTTTCATTCACTGCCCCAGATGTTTAACCAAGGTTTCCCCATCTTCATTCTTAATGCAAAAAAGCCAATCTGTTTACACTACTCCGGTCTGAATGATCTCTCAGCTGGTGTAACTGTATCACAGTATCACGATGATTGAGCCATCAGATGTGTTGATTTGGCTGTGACTTTAGTATGTCTCAGGATCACTGAATATCAAGCAGATGAGACGAACGAGTCAACTGTCAGCGTGTTTATGAAGATCTGTTGGCATCTGAAGAGGAAAGAAGCATTATGAATGAAAAACATAACTAGCTGTAACTGATGCATACGGTTTATAATCTGATACATTTATGATCTGAACATAAAAGCAGGAGTCAACTTTGGATAACGTGACTATCATAACCAGGTAAACAGGTTTGTGTGTGTGTCTCTCTCTCTGTGTGTGTGTGTGAAGATCGTGGTCAGTCTGAGATGGTATCCTGATAACTGGCGCCAGCGTGGTGATCTCACCATCTCTGGACACGGCTCATTTCTATCTCTCTCTCTCTCTCTCTCTCTCTCTCTCTCTCTCTCTCTCTCTCTCACACACACACTCTCACACTCACACACACACACACACACACACACACACACACACACACACACACACACACACACACACACACACACACACACACACACAAACACACACACACACACTCACTCACACACACACACACACACAGTCTCTGCCTTCCACAATCCAGGCTTGACTCCAAAAATGCAAACTATTTCCCTGCATCAGGACTAGCTGTAAAAAACCCGGGATCAGGCAGTTGCCCCATGGCCCGCTGCCATCACTTCTGCTGCTCGGGGCTTTTATTTGCTGCTCAGACCTGTGTTGCACGCCATTGTATTCAACTCTATTACTGGTGTTTGCTAAGTTAAGCGTCACTTTTAATATTGCTCTAACAGAGAGGCAGTGTTTAGAACAAACCCTGAGTACCAAACTCCCTACAACATTCGTCTGGCTGCAGTTTTCAGATTGAAGTCATCAGACTAATGATTTTATATTAAAGGAGGGAAACAAGCCATGCATACTGTAGAGAGAAGAATATTAGAGAGAAGGAGACTGTCTTCTCTTCACAGCCTAGAACACCATATCAACAGCACACAAACTCCCTAGCACCCAAAATCTGCAGAGAGAGCTACGGATGAACAGCACAAGTTATCAGTGCAGGGTGAATGTTCCTCCTGAAGTGGATGATCGAGGTCATTAAAATCCATAAAATCCCCACATATAGAGAAATATGCACATACAGTGAGTTATATACTCGTTCTCATTGTGATGGGAATTCGGATGGCTGTGTAATTTTGCATATCAACAGCGATTGCTGATGAAGAGTTTGGTGTGTGGAAGCTAACTGTTTCTCAACAAAGCAGGGGAGAAAAGTGCTCTATAGAGCCTCTGAGTGTTTCCGGTGTGTGTGTGAAGCATTCAAAGGGAAATCGAGTCAGCATATGGCTGTGTTAACATGTACATGTGCTAGAGTGATGATGAGCTCATGAAGGATGCTACCATTGTCTATGTTAGCTGGTTATTGTGAATGTGGAAAAAGAAGTACACTCAATATGATATGACAATCAACCTTCATTGCTCTCAATGGCTGTATTTAAGTTTTCATATTTCTGTCCCAATCCCCAAAATTAGCATGCTTAATGCTGCGCTGTTCCATGTGCAGTCTGAAATAAAAGGCCCAATTTAAATTCTTCATCCTGCGTCCGGCATCACAAATTCATATCCCAGGCTACAGAGATTTTGGTACCAGGAGTGGGGTTTCCATTGCTAATTTTGGGACATTTATGACAGTCAGGTAGAGTACGAGGGACATAGACAATGGTAGTGGTGAAGAGGGGTCGAGTAACAGTGCCAAAGAGGTTGACGACGTGAAGTGTGGCGTACCTGGAAAGCTTGCGGGGAAGCAAAGGAAAAGTTTTCGGAAATGCAGGAGGGTGTTCACTTCACCGCTGAGATCGGTGGCAAACAAGACCTTGAGGAATCGCCTCTTCAAGTTGCACAGCAGTAACTGTGACTGTTTTATGACTGTGTGCCATTTAAAATAGAGGCTTTATATGAACATGGATCAGGACGATGATGTGCCGGCTGCTCGGACTGGAACCAGCCATGATGTGGACAGTGCTGGGGCTGCAAGTCATGGCGATGAATAGGGCTGTGCGATATGACGATATATATCAGATGGACGAAATAAAAAGTCTATCGTTTCATATTATGTTCTATCGTTTATATCATGATGTCGCAAAATACATTGTTTACGGTAATACCTTTTCATCATTTGATTGACTGCGATCTTTACACGCCACCATGGGGCGTGCAGGGGAGACAGAACGACCAGCCAGGACAAAACCAGGAGCTCGTTCTTAAACGAGAACTACATCTGTAGCATGGATATGCGTTTTAAAGCACTGCAGTTTGATACAAACTGATTTTAAGCTGTTGAAACACAAACAACAGACCTACAGGTATATGTGTGCACCGTCTCTGTGTCTGTGTGAGAGAAGCGTGCTTTTTTTCGCTTTATTGGCTTTGAACGATTACATAAACACACGTATATGCATCAGTATCCCCGTCTTTGCAAGTATCCTTATAAACACAGCGATTTATGTCTTAAGAGAGTGAAAACAGCAGAAAGAGAAAACGCATATGCAACAGTAGATATATTGGATCCGGTGTTCTGTCGATTGGTCCTACCCTGTCAGATGTTGCTACCTCCCATTAAAACAGTGGGTAAGTTAGTACAAATTCGACAACGAAAAATGCTACCTGTTAAATTATGTTTTATTAACGTCTACACCAACCCCAACCATAAACCTACACTTACAGTAATGCAGATACATTAAATATTGTTGTTCAGCATGAGAAAAAGGATGCAATATTGACGTGCACATGCGCAGTAAGCCGAGGTAGGAAAATCTGATGGGTAGGATAAAATGTCAGGACAGCGGACTTCGGTCTTAAAGGGGAAGCTGTCCAATATTCGTTCTGTCTGCCATTCATGCTAATCATAGCACACTGCTAGAAAATCTCTCACTGCTCTTGACTAAATCACTTTTGTAACTTTAATTTAAAAAATATATAATAATAATAATGATATATTTATATACATGTATAGAATCTATACATAATACACATGTTAATTATATCTATCATACAATATGCTTGTAATATGCTCTTCATAGCAGACTGTTGTTACTCAATGGCTGGATGTCTAAGTGGTGCCCGCAGAATAACATAGGTTTTATAGACAACTGGACTAGTTTTTGGGGCAGACCTGACCTGTTGAAAATAGATGGTCTTCATCCCTCCTGGGGTTGTGCCGCTCTTCTCTCTAGAAATATGGCACATAGGCTTAGAGTTCGTACTTGACTAACTGGGGCCCAGGTCAGGAAGCAGAGAGACTGGCTAAACCGACTGTCTGCTAGCTGCCTAATGTCACAGAAGTCAGTTAATTCTCAGCACATAGAGACCCTTTCACCTAGATATCACACTATATAGACTGTGTCTGTTCCTCGAACTAGAAAATACAAAAAACATTCAAACAAGTCTATGAGTAAAAACTTAATCGATGTTCAACAAATGAAAAAAATATATAACACAGAGAAACAAATGATAAAGCTTGGCTTATTGAATATTAGGTCCCTTTCTACAAAAGCGCTTTTTGTAAATTATATGATCACTGATCGTAAACTAGATGTGCTCTGTTTGACAGAAACCTGTGTTGTGGCAATTTCTTTCTAACAAACATCATCACTGAGTAAGAGACAACTCTGAGTCCAAATTATAATAATAAAGTATTTATTCCCTTGCAAGAGAAGATCCCTCACTGACTCACACATAGCTGTGAGTCAGTCAGGAGCGAGAGAGAGAGAGAGAGAGAGAGATAGAGAGAGAGAGAGAGAGAGAGAGAGAGAGATAAGAAGTCACAGTTGCCAGCCTGTTTTTATAGTCCCTTTGCTTCCAAGGCCTCCTCCTTCCCTCCTCTAGAGGGAGAGATACCAGTTTGTTTACCGATTAATGGTTATACAGAAAAGGGAGGCAAATGCCCCCTTGACCCCCTGACCATCTGCGTTTCCTTACCTCTATCACTTCTCAATCATAGTAAATCATCACACATAGAATGCTTTTCTAACTACGAGTGAGAAAACATATAATGCATACATCTTGAATCTATGTCTCACTGTTTGATTACTGCCCAGAAGGAAAAATTCCTTTACAATTCCTCCCTGTTTATCATTCTCTGATAACTGATTAATCAAACATTGTAATAATAATAGTAAAAATTATAATAAATACAAGTTCAAGCCATTAATCACACTTATACTCTTCATCTCTGATTTTCACATAAATGATCACTCTTCTTGAACCTGTGAAGTAAGTTTTTGAAAATTGGAAAAATGCTTAGGCTGTTTTTGTTGGGTCAGACCCTAAATGTTTAGCAAGCAAAGTAAAGACTTTATTCTATAGCCGGGCTAAACTGACAGGCCCTGCTGTCGCACCCTCAGCTTAAACCGAACCCTCAGTCACCATATTATAAACAAGAAAAAGTATAGTTCAAGTAGGAAATAAACATATCAATTTATCACTGTTGAGTTACTTCTGTAATATAAAATGTAAATATTAAAAGTATATAAAAATCCCTCAGTTTCACCCCCTCTCCTTGTACGTCCTCTCGTAGACGGATAACTGCTGCTTTTAACCTTCTTTACATATCAATCATCCTCAGGAAGAAAAATAAAAAAAAACATCATAACTCAATTACCCCTTTCACTGTAACTTCTGCTACTTATACAATACATCATATTGTTGGTCATCAACATTAACATCATCATCCGGATAGACTGTCATTTTCACCAATTGAACAGACATTCCGACCTTAACCAGTCTTTGTACTAAGCTAGACACACATTGTATAATACATGGTATGCATAACAAAATTAGCTGTTGATACTGTCAGTGGGACAGCCTTCCAAGCGTGTGACATTCGCAGACACACTCAGCAGCTTGTTGATATTTCTGATTCTTCTTTCTCTGCAGCATAGCCAGAGCACAGGCTTTGTTATGTCTTTTACATGGCCTTGCTTTTCAAACTGGATCTTAGCGTTTATTGACACTCGCGTTGAACCTCCTCCAGCGATTGCTCCGCCTCCGCAATGGGCGGCACCCTCCTGCAATGGTTTACGTGAACCCACGTAGCCCTCTCTGCGACCTTCACCGCCGTGTGCGTCACCAGCAGCACCTGGAAAGGCCCTAGCCACCTTTTCGATTTCCAGCTCTTTCTCCTGTGATCACGAATCACCACGAAATCGCCAGGTCTGACCTCGTGCAGGAATCTCTCAGCAACCTTCCCCTGGGCAGCTTTTACCTGCACAGAAATATTTGACAACAGACAAGACATTTCTTTGCAGTAATTCAACATGTCATTCTCACACACATCCGTTGATGGCAGCCTTTGTTTACCCCCTTCTATGCCCATGAATGGTGGCCTGCCAAACTAAATTTCAAATGGGCTCAGGTTTGTTTTTACTCTTTTTCTCATTCTCATGTACATCAGTACAATTGGGAGGGCTTTAAGCCAAGTCAGACCCGTCTCTTCACAGCATTTCGCCAATTTGTTCTTAATTGTCTGGTTCTGTCTCTCTACTGCCCCTCCTGATGAGGGCGCGTAGCTGCAGTGTGTTCTCATGTCAATTCCCAAGAACTGACCCACCTGCTTTATTGCATCATTGACAAAGTGTCTGCCATTATCAGAACTGATTTTTCTGGGAATTCCCCATCTCGGAACGATCTCGGTTAACAGGGCCTTTGCCACTGCTGCCGAATCTTGTTTCGAGGTTGGGAAGGCCTCAACCCATTTTGACCACATGTCAACCATCACCAGACAGTGTTTCTGTTTCCCACAAGGGGTTAATTCGATGAAATCCATCATTAGATACTCAAATGGGCCTGCCGGGGCTGGTTGAGATGCCAGGGGTGTTTTTATTCCCCTCGCCACATTGTGTGTGTTACAAGTGACACATCTTTTGCAAAAATGTTCAGCAACCACTGTAAATCCCTTTGTAAACCATAATTCCTTTATCTGCATTATCATACTCCCTTTCGACACATGATCCAACCCATGTGTCAACTTAACATAATGCTGAAAGAAGTGTTTGGGCAAACAAGGAATGTCATCAACACTCATCCATACACCCCTCTGGAGACTGCAGCCAGACGACCTCCATTGTTGTTTTTCTGCTCCTGTGGAAAAAGCCTGCATACTCTGTAAACAAGGGGAAATATCAGGGTTAGTCACCGATACCAAAGCACAAGTCGTTTCTTTTGTCTCCTGTGCTGCCGCGGCCTTCGCTGCCGCGTCTGCTCTCGCGTTTCCTGTGGAGATAAAACTTTTATCGTTAGTGTGCGCTGCGCATTTACAGATCGCGACCTTGTCTGGTAAAAGAATGGCCTCCAAAAGCTCAGACACAAGAGATGCGTTTAATATCGGATGTCCATCCGACTTCAAAAAATGTCTGTGCTTCCAAAGTGCCCCAAAATCGTGAGTGACCCCAAAAGCATAACGCGAGTCTGTGTAAATTGTCACACACTTGTCTGCCATAACTTTACACGCCTCTGTCAGAGCAACCAATTCAGCTCCCTGAGCCGAATAATTTGATGGCAATTTGCCAGACTTTATGACTTCAAATTCAGTGGTCACCGCGAAACCAACCTTATTCAAGCCTGTTTGTGGATCTTTGGACGCCGACCCATCCACAAAGAGGACATTGTCACAGTTCTCTAAAGGTGTGTCCAACAGGTCTGGACGTGGTGTACACACCTGTTCCAACACTGATAGACAACAGTGGTGTTCCTCGCCATCCTCCTCTGTAGGGAGGAGTGTGGCAGGATTCAAAGTTGTGCATCTTTTCACCGTTACATTTGGCATGTCAAGCAAAATCGTGTGATACATCAGCCATCGGGTTGTTGATAAATGTGACGTTCTCTGTTCTTGCAAAATCATGGAGACTGCGTGTACCATCTGTGTAAAAGGCCTTTCAATCTTGTCACATGACCTCAGCCCTTTCCCTGTTGTCAGGGCTCTCAAGGGCTTTTCAAGAAATGCATAATTTGGAATAAACGTTCGACAGTATGCACACATTCCCAAGAATGATAACAATTGTTTCTTTGTTATGGGTTTCGGTACATTTTTGATAGCTTTTATTCGTTTCTCAGAGATAGCTTTATTGTTTGGTGTTATAGTGTGACCCAAAAAAAAATATTTCCTGCTTCACAAACTGTAGCTTTGTCAGACTGACCTTGTCAAGTCAAGTCAAGTCACCTTTATTTATATAGCGCCTTTAACAATACAAATTGTAACAAAGCACTGCACAATATCAAAATAGGCAAATTTGTCAATAATGTAAAATGACAGGATTTAACACTCAATTATCTGCTGAATGCATTTCATTATTGAATTTAGTAATGGCATTGTCCAGCTTAGTTCAGTTTAAATAATATCTGTGCAATCAAGTCGATGATTGTGCTGGAAATGAAGTGTCCCCAACTGAGCAAGCCAGAGGCGACAGCGGCAAGGAACGAAAACTCCATCGGTGACAGAATGGAGAAAAAACCTTGGGAGAAACCAGGCTCAGTCGGGGGGCCAGTTCCCCTCCGGCCAGACAAATCAGTAGTTTGTTCCAACTGCAGCAAAGTCAGAGTGTAAGTGGTCCACTGGTTCCGGGGGTCTTTCCCCGATGGATGTCTAGGTGACAAGGTCCTCACTGGAGATCTGTCTCTGGGGCTCATCTCGGAGGGGTTGTCATCGTCTCTTCTCAGGTGTTCGGTCATCTCTATCGTTTAAGGGTAGGATCCAGACTGAGGCTTGTGTAATTCCTAACTACCACGGGATGTTAATCCCGTGGCAGTAACATAGAAACAGTAAAACAATTAGCGTAGCAGCGGCTCCATCCAGGAATAACCCTGGATGAAATTATCAGTATAACCCAAGCTAAAGCATAATAATGTGCATGTGTTCAGATGGACTGGCAGTACAAGATTGTGAGATGCATTATATGAATGCTTGGCTAAAGAGATGCGTCTTTAATCTAGATTTAAACAGAGAGAGTGTGTCTGAACCCCGAACGTTTTCAGGAAGGCTATTCCATAGTTTAGGAGCCAGATATGAAAAAGTTCTACCTCCTTTTGTGGACTTTGCTATCCTAGGTACTACCAAGAGTCCAGAGTTTTGCGACCTAAGGGAGCGGGTTGGATTGTAGCGTGATAGTAGATTAGTTAGGTACGCAGGAGCTAAATCATTTAGGGCCTTATAGGCAAGTAATAATATTTTGTAACTGATACGAAACTTAATAGGTAGCCAGTGCAGAGACTGTAAAATTGGAGTAATATGGTCATATTTTCTTGACCTGGTAAGGACTCTAGCCGCAGCATTTTGTACTATCTGTAGCTTGTTTATTGAGGATGCAGGACAACCACCTAGCAGTGCATTACAATAGTCCAGTCTAGAGGTCATGAATGCATGAACTAACTTTTCTGCATCAGAAACACTTAACATGTTCCGTAGCTTGGAAATGTTTCTAAGATGGAAGAATGCTGTTTTTGTAACATTGGAAATATGATTTTCAAAAGATAGGTTGCTGTCTAATATAACACCCAGATTTTTAACTGTAGAGGAAGTAACAGTACATCCGTCTAGTTGCAGATTGTAATCCAAGAGATTCTGTGTACTGTTTTTAGGTCCAACAAGTAATATCTCGGTCTTATCTGAATTTAATAGGAGAAAATTACTGGTCATCCAATCTTTTATATTTTTAACACACTCTGTTAGCTTAGATAGTTTCGAAGTTTCATCTGGTTTTGTTGAGATATATAGTTGAGTGTCATCAGCATAACAATGGAAACTAATCCCGTATTTTCTAATAATATTACCAAGGGGCAGCATATATAATGAAAATAATAGAGGACCTAGGACAGATCCTTGTGGTACTCCATACTTTACTGGTGATAATTGAGATGACTCCCCGTTTAAATAAACAAAGTGGTAGCGATCGGACAGGTAGGATCTAAACCATCTCAAAGCCTGCCCTTGAATACCTGTATAGTTTTGTAATCGATCTATCAGTATGTCATGATCTATAGTGTCGAACGCAGCACTAAGATCAAGTAAAACTAGCAACGAGATGCAGCCTTTGTCTGACGCAAGAAGCAAGTCATTTGTAATTTTAACAAGTGCAGTTTCTGTGCTATGGCGGGGCCTGAAACCTGACTGAAATTCTTCATAGATATCATTATTTTGCAAAAAGGAACACAATTGAGCAGACACTACTTTTTCTAATATTTTCGACATAAACGGAAGATTTGAAATGGGTCTGTAATTTGCCAGTTCACAAGGATCTAATTTTGGTTTCTTAATAAGAGGCTTAATAACTGCCAGCTTAAATGGTTTTGGGACGTGACCTAAAGATAGCGAGGAGTTAATAATATTGAGAAGCGGTTGTTCTGCAACAGGTAACAACTCTTTCAATAGTTTAGTTGGTACAGGATCTAATAAACATGTTGTTGGTTTAGATGCAGTGATAAGTTTATTTAGCTCATCCTGTCCTATAGTTCTAAAGCACTGCAGTTTTTCTTTGGGTGCGATGAATGATGCTGAAGTACTAGACGCTGTAGAATCTACGTTTGTTATTGTATTTCTGATATTATCTATTTTATCAGTAAAGAAATTCATAAAGTCATTACTATTAAACTGTGAGGGAATATTTAGATCGGGTGACATCTGTTTATTTGTTAATCTAGCCACTGTGCTAAATAAAAACCTTGGATTGTTTTGGTGATTATCTATGAGTTTGCGGATATACTCGGTTCTTGCAGTTTTTAGAGCCTGTCTATAGCTGGACATACTGTTTTTCCACGCAATTCTAAAGACTTCCAAGTTACTTTTTCTCCATTTGCGCTCAAGAATACGAGTATCTTTCTTGAGAGAATGGGTATAACTGTTGTACCATGGCGCAGCACGTTTTTCTCTAACCTTTTTTAATTTGATGGGTGCAACAGTTTCTAACGTATTGGAGAAAATAGTTCCCATGTTGCTAGTAATTGTGTCTAGTTCATCTGTATTTATGGGTACACAGAGCAGTTGAGATAAATCAGGCAGGTTATTTGTGAATCTGTCTTTAGTGGCTGGAATAATAATTCTGCCTGGACGATAACGCGGAGCCATATAGTTAATATCAGTAATATGCAGCATGCACGATACTAGGAAATGGTCAGTAACATCATCACTTTGAGGTATGATATCTATATCAGTTAGATCAATTCCATGCGATATTATTAAATCTAGCGTATGATTAAAACGATGCGTGGGCCCGGTGACATTTTGCTTGACACCAAAAGAGTTTATTAGGTCAGTAAACGCAAGTCCTAACGCATCATTTGTATTATCAACGTGAATGTTAAAATCTCCAACAATTAGTGCTTTATCTACAGTAACCAATAGGTCTGAGAGGAAATCTGCAAATTCTTTTAGAAAATCTGTATATGGCCCTGGCGGTCTATACACAGTAGCCAGAGCAAGCGATAGGACAGATTTATTTTGCTTATCTGACAGTTTAACATTAAGCATAAGTATTTCGAATGAGTCAAACCTGTATCCTGTTTTCTGAGTAACATTGAGAATATCACTATATATTGTTGCGACACCGCCGCCACGACCAGTCTCACGAGGCTCGTGCTTATAACAGTAGCTTGGTGGAGTAGATTCATTTAGACCAAAATAATCATTTGTTTTAAGCCAGGTTTCAGTCAGACAGAGTACATCAAAACTATTATCTGTGATTATTTCATTTACAATAACTGCTTTCGGTGTGAGTGATCGGATATTTAGGAGCCCAAGTTTTAAAAATTGTTTTTGTTCATTTATTTTGCATTTTTCTGGTTTAATCACGATCAGATTTGTTCTAGATCCTGCATTAAATTTATATTTTGAACTCAATATTCGGGGAAGAGACACAGTCTGTATAGATTGGACACTACAAGTACCTTTATCTTTTAAGTGGGTAGAACAAAAGTCATCATAGCTGTTATTGGAGAATTGGCTTACTAGTCAGATGGAGCGTAGCGTCCTGGTGATGTTGTCCGACAGGAGTTCCGCACCGACTCTGCTGGGGTGCAGGCCATCAGCACGAAATAGCCTAGGACGCTCCCAGAAAAGATTCCAATTATTGACAAAGAGAATTTTCTGCTCTGTACACCATGAAAACAACCATTCATTTAAAGCAAACAGTCTACTGAACCGTTCGTGTCCTCGTCGATACGTGGGAAGAGGTCCTGACACGATGATCGTCGTCGCTGGCGATGTGCTGCGTACTGTCTCGATCAGGCTCCTGAAGTCCCTCTTCAGTGTTTCCGTCTGCCGCAGCTTGGTGTCGTTAGCCCCCGCGTGAATCACAACAGCTGCAACGCTCTCGTCATCCTTCAGGATCGCGGGTATCTGCACAGAAACATCAAGAACACGAGCACCAGGGAGACAATGAGTGTGCACTTTACCTTCAGCTAATGTAGCACGGACATGCCGGACGATTGAGTCTCCGATGACCACAGCGTCACGATCAGTCTCGCAGAGAGGGGCGAAGCGGTTCCGGGATGAGATGTCGAAGACCGGGGGGGGAGAAGTCGTCGCCCGGGGCCTGGATCGCGTCTTCCGCTGCTGCACCCAGGGTCCGTGGTTTCCCGGCGCCGGAGTGAAGGCCATCTGTGACGATCGCGTCCCGGGTGCACGGGGCCTGTGCAGAGAAACACACGGAGTAGAGGTGGTGGGAGCGTTAGCAGCGCGTTGCATACTTACCCCGGACTTATGAGCGTCAGCCCGAGATGTTTCCAGCGTTGCTATCCGTTTCCTCAGCTGGGCCTGTTTCCCAAGCAGCTCGCGGATCCGTGTCTCCACAGCCTCCAGCTCCAGCTGCGCCGAATGCAGCTCGAACGTGTCCTCACCTGCACACAAAGGTAGACACGAATCTGCCATTTAAGCAAGTAACAGTGAAACAATGTTAAATGTGTGTATGCGTGTGTGAAATAGGGATTTAGCTGTGTTAGCGGAACCCGCGCTGGCTTTGCTAACGGGCTATAAGCTAATAGCGGACTTGGGAAATCAAAATAAAACTTGCGATAACAAGCCGCTCTGATTATTCTCGTTGCAGAATGCGATCGGGAATATATTCACACGTTATAGAAACACAAATTATTGTGTATCAAATCGGAATTTAAGATAGAAAATAGACGATAAACAATTGGCTTGGCGGAGATTCAGCTCAGAACACGCGTCAACGACAAACCGGAAGTAAATCAGCGTGTTTGCCGTTGCCGTGTGTGTGGCAAAATCAAAGTCCCGCGAAACATACACACGGAGACTAAAGAAGACGGAGACCCGTCCACCTTGTGACCCTCTCTCGCCAGGTGGTTCAAGAGAGTTACAGTGTCAGCCACGCACGTAACCTCATCTCGTGCACAAATCAATAAATCATCTACATACTTCAATGTGTTTCTCCCCTCTTCCCTTTTCAGCCCTCTCTGTCGCTCTCATGCCTTTTCTCACAAACAGGCCTAAAGCGGCCTATTTCTGCTCAGTGGCCTTGGTTAGTGATAAGTGAGGCGCAGAGTCCTCTGTTATCAAATACAGCTGCATTTGTTTTGCTGACAGGCAAGCTGAAAGCGCACACACATTTTCATTCCAGAAAATCTTATCAAACCTTGTCAAAAACATTTTCTGCCCCGCTAAACCACTCTTCCTCATATTGAGGTTCACGCTCAATTTCAAAATCATTTGTGCCCAATCAGAATCTCTTATCTGCCACTCGTATGCCCACTGTGGCTCAAATTTTGCACAACTCATCTGCTGTTCCTCTTCAATAAATCCCAAACGGGCCAGCAGTGAGTTTCAGATTTAATTTACACATTAGATCCCTGGCCATTAACGGAGTCGGACAGGTTTCAGAGCACAAAAACGCATGTTTCAATGCCCTGCCCCCCTCCGTCTCACATTTCAACGGCACAGTATAGTTTTCTGAAATGGTATGCCCTGACGCGGACGTGCTTTCAAACACTAAATCCGTCATTCTTGGTTCACATGGCAAGTCACATGGTCTTATGGTGGATCGAGCTCCCCTCGAATCAACCATAAAGTCTATCATTGTCCCATCAACTAACATGGGATATCTCGGTAGCCTTAAAAACCCTAAACTTTTGTACATTCTCAGACATTCATCAGTAACAGCATTATTCAAAACTTCAGCAGTCACACATAAGGGTTGCAAGCATTTCTTCATTGCAGATAGCCTTATTCAAAACTTCAACAGTCACACATAAGGGTTTGCAAGCATTTACTTCATTGCAGATAGCCTTATTTAAAACTTCAACAATCACACATAAAGGGTTTGCAAGCATTTCTTCATTGCAGAGAGCGGTATTTGAATCAGTGTATGTGAGCGTGTTGTGTGTGTGTCAATAAATTTTTACTTCCCTTTTCCGTAGCTGGCTGAATGCCTGTCACCCGCCCTCTCCTCTCCTGTTCTCCGTTCCTCTCGTTTCAATCCGCCTTACGCGCCTCTGGACAATCCTCTGCCCAGTGTCCATCGTTCTTGCACAACCTGCACTTTGTGCAGCTAGAAAAGTCATGTTCATTACTTTACACACAGTCCACATTTGTGCTGTCTGTGCTGCTCGTGCTGCTCGTGCTGCTTTAATCTGTACAACAGCCAGCTGCATCTCTCTCTCCCCCTTCGCTTTCGCGGCGCTGCCTGCGCTTGTGCTGCCTGCGCTTGTGCTGCCTCTCGCACCTCTCGTTCAGCGCCTCGCGCTGCGCGTGCTTGTGCGTCCTGCTGCGGTTGTCTTGGACGGAGAACAGTCGAGGTCGGGGCCGAATTTCAATGCATCCAGCTGAGCCATTGGGTAGATGGGTGTTTTGGCGGTGCCGACCTCACCGTATTTTCATGTGGGAAACACAAACATACTTTGTTAGTCGGTCCCGGTGGTGCAGACACCCATACAAATCCACTTTCACACTTTTCATTTTTTCCTTCCTGCTAACTTTCTGCACTTTTCATTTTTCCTTCCTGCTAACTTTCTGCACTTTTCATTTTTCCTTCCTGCTAACTTTCTGCACTTTTCATTTTTCCTTCCTGCTAACTTTCTGCACTTTCATTTTTTCTCTTTTATCTACTTCCTTGAGCCAACAATCTACTGTTTGTTCACATTTTTAACATACATTTTTAACACATTTGCAACAACAACCTGGTTGTTTGTCGCTACTTTGTTCAACTGAGTCCCTCACCACTTTCAGTCTTGTGAGGCTCAATGTTCCCTCTTCGGGAAAATCATGATGCTTGATTAATTTTTCAATATCTTGCATACATTTCTGACCATAATATTTTTTTTTCATTTAATTTGGTAGTACACCGGTGTATCATATTTCACAAGCTTGCTCTGAGACTTCCCCATACTGGCTGTTTTCTGCTTTCTGTGGATTTGCTCACGCGCGTCTCTTTAATCTGCTAGACGTCTCCAGCAGATACGATTTTCTCTTATCCCGCAATCGGATCGGGTTGCACTATCAGTGCCCTCTTAATTGTGATTTACCAAAATCTTTCGATTTTTTCTAACCCCAAATTAACCTCGGTACCTGTTTGAAACCCTCTTGATCCGTACAGATCTCAAATTAATCTCAGGTTACCTAATCTGAACGTTCGTGCTCAGATTACTCTACCACAGAAACAATTTTCAGCCAATATGGTTCAATTTCATTCTTTAAACTGAATTTCACCCTAATTAAATTGAATTTAATTGACTCTTACTAGAGATGTCGTTTTGTGCCACCTGGGTTCTTTTTGATTCCAGTGGTCGATCCCTCCGGTCCCAACAGCGGAAACGGTCCCTCGTCTCTCAATCTTTTTTGCGAGGTAGGGTTGGAACTTTCAGCTCCAAGGTGATCAGCCTCCGTCCGCTGTCAGGTCCAGAAGTCACGTCCAAGGAATCCCACTTCTGACACCAAATTGTTGTGGCAATTTCTTTCTAACAAACATCATCACTGAGTAAGAGACAACTCTGAGTCAAAATTATAATAATAAAGTATTTATTCCCTTGCAAGAGAAGATCCCTCACTGACTCACACATAGCTGTGAGTCAGTCAGGAGCGAGAGAGAGAGAGAGAGAGAGATAAGAAGTCACAGTTGCCAGCCTGTTTTTATAGTCCCTTTGCTTCCAAGGCCTCCTCCTTCCCTCCTCTAGAGGGAGAGATACCAGTTTGTTTACCGATTAATGGTTATACAGAAAAGGGAGGCAAATGCCCCCTTGACCCCCTGACCATCTGCGTTTCCTTACCTCTATCACTTCTCAATCATAGTAAATCATCACACATAGAATGCTTTTCTAACTACGAGTGAGAAAACATATAATGCATACATCTTGAATCTATGTCTCACTGTTTGATTACTGCCCAGAAGGAAAAATTCCTTTACACCTGGCTAAAACCAGATGAATACATTATTTTAAACGAGTCTGCTCCCCAAGATTACTGTTACAAAAATGAGCCGCATCCAAAAGGCAAAGGGGGAGGTGTTGCTGCAATTTATAGCAAAACTCTCAGTATTTCTGAGAAGACAGGCTTTAAGTATAACTCCTTTGAAGTAATGGTGCTTCATATAACATTATCTAGAGAAAAAAGTATTAATGATACATCCCCTGTGATATTTGTACTGGCTACTGTATACAGGCCACCAGGGCACCATACAGACTTTATTAAATAGTTTGGTGATTTTCTATCAGAGTTAGTGCTGGCTGCTGATAAAGTCTTAATTGTTGGTGCTTTTAATTTTCAAGTTAATAACGAAAATGATGCATTAGGATCAGCATTCTTAGACATTCTGATCTCTATCGGGGTTAGACAACACATGTCAGGACCTACTCATTGTCGAAATCATACTTTAGATTTAATATTGTCACATGGAATTGATATTAATGGGATTGAAGTTCTGCAGCAAAGTGATGATATATCAGATCACTATCTTGTGTAAACTCCATATAGCTAAAGCTGTAAATTAAATTCCTACTTACAAATATGGTAGAACCATCACTTCTACCACAAAAGACTGCTTTGTAAGTAATCTTCCTGATTTATCTCAATTCCTCAGCATATCCAACAGCGCAGAAAAACTTGATGATGTAACAGAAACTATGGATTCTCTCTTTTCTAGCACTTTAGATACGGTTGCTCCTTTACGCTTAAGGAAGATTAAGGAAGATTAAGGAAAAGAGTCCAACACCATGGTATAATGAGCACACTCGTGCCCTAAAGAGAGCAGCCCGGAAAATGGAGCGCAGCTGGAGGAAAACAAAACTAGAGGTATTTCGTATGGCTTGGCGGAAAGTACCCTATCCTACAGAAAAGATTTAAAAAATGCTAGATCTGATTACTTTTCGTCTCTTTTAGAAGAAAACAAACATAACCCCAGGTATTTATTCAATACAGTGGCAAAATTAACAAAAGATAAAACATCAACTAGTGTTGACATTTCCCAACAGCACAACAGTAATGACTTTATGAACTATTTTACTTCCAAAATCAATATTATTAGAGATAAAACTGTAACCATGCAGCTGCCAGCTGCAGTATCACATCAAATTGTGCACTATAGATCCCCTGAGGAACAATTCTACTCATTCTCTACTATAGGAGAGGAAGAATTGTATAAACTTGTTAAATCAGCTAAACCAACAATATGGATGTTAGACCCTATTCCTACTAAACTACTAAAAGAGGTGCTTCCAGAAGTCATAGATCCTCTTTTGGCTATTATTAATTCATCATTGTCAATAGGGTATGTGCCCAAAACCTTTAAATTGGCTGTTATTGAGCCTCTTATTAAAAAAACACAACTTGACCGCAAAAAGATCTAGTTAATTACAGACCGATCTCGAATCTCCCTTTTCTGTCAAAGATACTAGAAAAGGTCGCATCCTTACAATTATATTCCTTCTTAGAGAAAAAATTTATCTGTGAGGATTTACAGTCAGGATTTAGACCATCTCATAGTACTGAGACTGCTCTCATTAGAGTGACAAATGACCTGCTCTTATTATCTGATCGTGGTTGTATCTCTCTATTAGTGCTCCTGGATCTTAGTGCTGTGTTCGACACTATTGACCACAACATTCTTTTGAAAAGACTTGAAAACTCTGTTGGCATTAGTGGAAGTGCATTAGCATGGTTCAAATCGTACTTATCTGACCGCCATCAATTTGTAGCAGTGAATGAAGAGGTATCATATCTATCAAAAGTGCAGTATGGAGTACCTCAAAGCTCAGTACTAGGGCCGTTACTTTTCACGCTTTACATGTTACCCTTGGGAAATATCATCAGGAAACATGGGGTTAGCTTTCACTGTTATGCTGATGATACTCAGCTCTATATTTCTTCACGGCCCGGTGAAACACACCAAATTGAAAAACTTATGGAATGCATAGTCGATATAAAAAAACTGGATGACGAATAATTTCTTTCTACTATTTCTGAAAAAACAGAGGTGTTATTTATCGGACCTAAAAACCACACAATAATAACCTAGAACACTGTCTAACACTTGATGGCTGCTCTGTCAATTCTTCGTCATCAGTCAGAAACCTAGGTGTGCTATTTGATAGCAATCTCTCCTTTGACAGCCACGTTTCTAGCATTTGTAAAACTGCATTTTCATCTTAAAAATATATCTAAACTGAGACCTATGTTCTCAATGTCAAATGCAGAAATTATAATTCATGCGTTTATGACCTCAAGGTTAGATTATTGTAATGCTTTATTAGGTGGTTGTTCTGCACGCTTAATAAACAAACTACAGATGGTCCAAAATGCAGCAGCCATAGTTATTACTAGAACCAGGAAGTATGACCACATTAGTCTGGTTATGTCAACACTGCACTGGCTCCCTATTAAACATCGTATATGTTAAGATGTATGTGCGAAGATGCACTGGCTTTCAACATCTAGTCCTCAACCTTGGTCAGAAGGTTGATAGGCAAACATCCACGACAGTTTCAAGTCTCAAGCAATGATTTATTCCACAATCAGTTTGTTACATGCAAGTGTGTGTGTGTGTGTGTATGTGTGTGGTCTGTTTTCAAGAACGCACACATCAGAACAAACTATGATCGGTCTTGAGGCAGCGGCAGAACGTTCTGTGGACTAAACTTGTCTGGGCACATCCCTGACTCCGCCCACATGTGATGTCACTAAATACTTCAAAATAAGAGTTCGACAGGGATTTTATACAGCCGCCCCCTAATTGCATAGCAATTAGAAATCAAAGAAAGGTCCCTGTTTTATGAGGTTATGTATCACTGGTGTCAGTGGGCACCTCTGGTAACACAATTAGTTTAGAAGCAGGGCGACTGTAGACTCGGTTCTTAATAGTTACTTCTGCCACTCGAACTGCTCCATCACTACTGGGAACAACTCGTTTTACTCTGCCTACTGGCCAGAGGGCTCGTGGCAATTGACAGTCCATAACCATACCTGCCCCACTGATAGATTTGGTGTAGATTCTCGCCATTTGGCACGGGTTTGTAAATTTGGCAAGTAATTCTGAATGAATTGTTTCCAGAACTGGTCAGCTATGATTTGGCTATGTCGCCATTTCCTCTTTCCAAGCAGTTCTCTAGTGCCATAAACCACTTGAGGGAGGGAGGCATCCCGCCACCCCATCAGCAAGAGATTTGGAGTGACTGGGTCTATGTCAGATATCTCTGATGATACATAGCCAAGTGGTTTAGAGTTTAGTATTCCTTCCACCTCAACAAGAACAGTAGACAGGACTTCGTCAGACACAATCTGATCCTTCAGTACTACTTGAAGACAGGATTTAATAGAGCGGATTTCACGCTCCCAGGCTCCACAGAAATGAGGGGCATGTGGAGGGTTAAACTGAAAGGAAATACCCTGTTCACTCAGTTTTTCTTTGATTGCTGGCTCAAGTGCAGAGAATGTTTCTTGGAGTTCTCGATTCCCACCTCTGAAATGTTTGCCCTGGTCAGAGATTAATTAAAAGGGTTTGCCTCGTCTTGCAACGAAGCGACGTAAAGCCATGAGAAAGGAGTCGGAGTCCATACTATGTAGAAGGTCCAAGTGAATGCACCTCGTGGTGAGACACTTGAAGATGGTTCCCCATCGTTTTTCATGTCTTCTACCTATCTTTACTGTAAATGGTCCGAAGCAATCAACTCCAGTTGACCAGAAAGGAGGCTGGTATAAGCGGAGACGAGCAGAAGGGAGATCAGCCATTTTGGGGTTGACTGGATTACTGCACCATTTCCTGCATTCTCTGCACTGGTGTTGATATTTCTTTATGGTTTGTCTGCCTCGGATAATCCAATAGGTTCTTCGCAACTCTGCAAAGACACGTTCGGGACTGGGATGAAGTAGTCGGTTGTCGTAGTCTTGTATAATGAGTTTTGTGATGGGGTGATCCGGTGCCAGTACAATAGGATGTAAGGTATCAACTTCAAGTTTCTCAACCTTACGAAGACGACCTCCAACTCTAATAATTCCCAAAGCTTGATCATATTCAGGTGACAGAGTATTTAACCTACTGCTAGTGTGTATGACTTTGCTATTCTGAAGTGCATGGACTTCATCAGGGAAGCTATCATGCTGGGCTTGTCTGAGAAGAAGCAGTTCAGTATCAATGCGTTGTGCAGCTGACATTGTGGTTGCTACTGCACCATGTACAGACTGGTAGGTGGCTTGAACTAAGTCTGCCCATGTGGTGTGCTGTTCTGGATCTGGCAGTGAAGACTGAAGGACAGCCACATGAGCACAGAAGAATGACTTTCTTATCATATTCTCATCGGTGGAGGATGATGTTGTTTGTGTTGGCCAGTGTTCTGGTGATATCTGAAGGAAGTTAGGGCCCTGATTCCACTGACAAATGCGAGAGAGCTCATAGAGAGATTTGCCTCTTGTAATATCATCAGCAGGATTTAGTTCTGAGTCCACATATCTCCAGTTATCGGAATTGGTCAACTCCTGTATTTCAGCAATCCGTGTGCCAACAAAAAACCTTGTAATAACAGGATTTGTATTTGATCCATGTGAGAACTGTGATGGAGTCTGTCCAGAGAATGGTGTTATAGATGGGTAGAGTAAGTTCAGTCAAAAGAAGTTTAGCCAGTTGGGCTCCAGTAAGGGTACCACATAGATCCAGTCGGGGTATTGATAATTGCTTTTTGGGTGCAACACGGGATCTGGCCATAACAAATGAGGTATGAATCCTTCCCTCCTCATCTTGGAGACGCAGATATGCCATTGAACCATAAGCCTGCTCAGAGGCATCACAGAACACATGCAATTCGATTTTGTCTTTGTCAGGTTCTGCACAGATTGGGAAATAGCACCTTGGCATGGTTACCATGGAAAGATACTTCAGTTCATTGGTCCACTTTTGCCATTTGTCGAGCATCTCCTCTCCAATGTATTCATCCCAGCCTCTTTTGCTGATCCACAGAGCTTGAACAAGGATCTTAGCTCGGGTAGTATAAGGCAAAATATAACCAAAAGGGTCATATTGAGATGCTAGCACTCTCTAAATGTTTCGCATGGTGGGCTCCTCAGTTGACATCAGATGATTTCGATAGCCAAGATTGTCAGACGTGCAGTGCCAAGAGAGCCCGAGTGTAGACTCTTGTAGGTCCGTTTTGTTTACAGTCAGCCATAGCTTGCAGCTTTCCGATCGTGCCTCAGTTGGTAGATGAGCGATTACCTCGTGGTAGTTACTGGCCCGCTGCCTTATTTCGAGCCCTCGAGCTGATAGTAACAATCTCATTTTGTCTATGAGCTGTTTGGCTTCATCGGTTGAGGAAAGAGACTGCAAACAATTATCCACATAGAAGGATTTTAACACTGAGTCTACTACCTCTTCGTTGCCTTCACGATGGTCCATGACATGACGCCGGAGGGCATAGATGGCACAGCATGGGCTACATGTTGTGCCAAACGAAAGAAGACTCCACTCATAGATGTCAGGATTCCTCTCCCTTTTCAGATCTCTCCACAAAATCGTAATAGCGGCTGATCTTCTGTAAGAAGGCACACTTGGTGAAACATTGAACGTTGAAAACATTGGCCACAGGATATTGTCGGAATCTGAGGAGAACTCCAAGCAAGGATGGACCCAACGTAGGTCCTGGGAGTAATTTGTCATTCAGAGAAGCTTGGCTTTGTTATTATGATGTACAAGATGGTGGGGAATAAACCATGATTCATCTGTATCTTTAGTCTCTTCGGGAGTGAGTTTCATCGCATATCCTGCCTGTTCGAGTTTGTGGATTTCTTTATTGTAGACCTCTGCCAGCGCTGAGTTACTATTCAAAATTGGCATCTACGCTAATATTAGTCTTTTTCTTTCTTATTCCGAGGTGGCCGTAGCCACCCGATCTGGTCCTTATCCAGCCCAGATGATTCAAGCGGCGCTCAGTGGCCCTTAAAATAGCCATAACTGATTCTGGACCTGCATGCAAGACCGTTGCCTTGTTCGAGAGACATTTGTAATGTGCTTTGTAGTTCTCGGAGTTGCTCTTGAACATTCCAAACACACTCCTCCACTCTACGTAACCTTGTAGTCTCAGTGTACTACTCAGTCCAAAGTCGTTCAGGTGTAGAAGTTCGATACTCCGCAGCTGGAGCAGAGACAGTCTCGTTAATCTGCATATGCTGTAAATCCTCTTGCAAGGGGGGTGAAACGAGCTGCCATGGTTGGGAAGCAAGTACAAAGTCCTCCAGATGTCCTGGAATTGGAGTATCTGTTGTTCTTCAATGTAATCCCGAGATGCTGCCATGAGGATAAGATGTTGTAGCCGGCTCGAAGGACCACTTTGTTAAGATGTATGTGCGAAGATGCACTGGCTTTCAACATCTAGTCCTCACCCTCGGTCAGAAGGTTGATAGGCAAACATCCACGACAGTTTCAAGTCTCAAGCAATGATTTATTCCACAATCAGTTTGTTACAAGCAAGAGTGTGTGTGTGTGTGTGTGTGTGGTTTGTTTTCAAGAACACACACATCAGAACAAACTATAATCGGTCTTGAGGCAGCGGCAGAACATTCTGTGGACTAAACTTGTCTGGGCACATCCCTGACTCCGCCCACATGTGATGTCACTAAATACTTCAAAATAAGAATTCGACAGGGATTTTATACAGTATAGATTTTAAAATCTTGTTAATTACTTATAAAGCCCTGAATGGCTTAACTTCTCAGTACTTGAGCGAACTCTTATCACATTATAGTCCTCCTCGTCCGCTATGATCTCAAAACTCTGGCCATTTGATAATACCTAGAATATCAAAATCAACTGCTGGCGGCAGATCCTTTTTCTATTTAGCACCCAGACTCTGGAACAATCTACCAAACACTGTTCGGGAGGCAGACACACTCTGTCAGTTTAAATCTAGATTAAAGACCCATCTCTTTAACGTGGCGTACACTTAACACACTAATACGCTTCTAATGTTCAAATCCTTTAAATGATTTTTAGGCTACATTAATTAGGTCAACCGGAACCGGGAACATTTCCCATAAAACACGATGTACTTGTTACATCGTAAGAAAATTGGCATCTACGCTAATATTAGTCTTTTTCTTTCTTATTCCGAGGTGGCCGTAGCCACCCGATCTGGTCCTTATCCAGCCCAGATGATCACTGCAGTCAACAGATCCAGCCCGTATCCAGATCAGATGGATAGAGACGACCTCTACTGCTCTGAACGTCAGCGGAGACCAGGGCACCAAGATGAGCCCCAGAGACAGATCCCCAGTGAGGACCTCGTCACCTAGACAGTGGAGCCCTTACAATCTGACTTTGCTACAGTTGGAACATACTACTGGTTCGTCTGGCCAGAGGGGAACTGGCCCCCGACTGAGCCTGGTTTCTCCCAAGGTTGTTTTCTCCGTTCTGTCACCGATGGAGTTTTGGTTCCTTGCCGTTGTCACCTCTGGCTTGCTTAGTTGGGGACATTCTTTATATCACCAACTTGATTGCACAGATACTATTTAAACTGAACTGAGCTGGACGATGACATCACTGAATTAAATTATGAAATGTCTTTAACTCAAATTTTTTCCTATTTTGATATTGTGCAGTTGCTTTGACACAATTTGTATTGTTAAAAGCGCTATATAAATAATGGTGACTTGACTTGATTATGTAAAAGATGGTCAGTCTGTCGACGAGTTCATTGATGAGGTAGAACAGGTAATTCGGGTAAGCGGTTTTAACACTGATGATCAAGTTTATTTCATACTTTCCCATTTAAGAGGTTCATCTCTTAGACAAAGTCAAACTGCGTATGGGGGGAGAGACCAAACAATCCAGTGATCTGTTTTCAAACTTGTGTGGGGCCTTTAGGGAGAAACGCACTACACCTCAGTTGTTGTATGCTTTTTATGCAGGCCGACAGTTAGACGGAGAAGACTTCTGTTACTTTTCTCACACTCTCTCTCAACTTCTGAATTCTGCTCTCCAACAGTTCCACAGTGCTGTGTCTGATCCCCAGCTCGCTTTAAGAGATCAGTTCATCGAAGGTATAAGAGACATGACTTTGTGTAGAGAGCTACACAAGCTTGTCAGAGAAAAGCCTCAGTTCACCTTATTCGATGTCCGCGAAGAGGCCATGATGTGGGTTGTGGAGGACAGACCCCGTGGTGCTAATGTGATGCTAATGAGTAATACCTCCTTACTTTGTGTTCAGCAGAACAAAGACATTCATACAGGGTTGGAACTACTTGAGGGTGAGTAAATGATGACAGAATTTTCAGTTTTGGGTGAACTATCCCTATAAGATATTAGGTTAATTTACACTATATTGCCAACAATTTTGGGTCACCCCCATTCAATGAAAGGTTTGACTACTTTGGTAATTTCCATGAGTACAAATCTTAATGTTTAAGCATATAATATCTATTATAGGGAATTGTGTGCTTCTAATTTTATAGCAACAGTTTGGGCAGGACCCTTTTTTATTCTAACATGACAGTACCTCTGTGTATAAGGCATATAAAGAGAAATTATGATTAAGTCAGTGTGGAAGAACTTGACTGGTCAGCACAAAAATGCATAAAAATGCGACTGGAGTGCCACTCGAGTCCGAGTCACTAACTCAAGTGCCCATCTCTGGTGTGGATTATAGGAGACTCAACTCCAAGACTAAACAAGATGCTTTTCCATTGCCGCGCATCGATGAGAGCGTGGATGCGTTGGGAGGAGCACAAGTTTTCTCGACAATAGACCTTGCTAGCAGTTACCATCAGGTTGCGGTCCATGAAAAGGACAGATCTAAAACAGCCTTCACTACATCGTTAGGCCTTTATGAATACCGGCGGATGCCCTTCGGGCTATGCAATGTGCCCGCAACCTTCCAGCTACTCATGCAACCTAGATGCTACCTAGATGACTTGTTGGTGTACTCGTCCACCTTTCACGAACACCTGCTGCACCTTGAGACTGTGTTCAAAAGGTTGAGAGAAACTGGGCTGAAGATAAAATTAGAGAAGTGCCATTTCATGCAGCCAGAATTGAGATTCCTTGGCCATCAAGTTTCAGCCCAAGGCGTGAGTACAGACCCTGATAAGATAAGTACAGTTTGGGAGTGGCTAGTCCCTAGTACTCTCAAGGAGCTCAGATCATTATTGGGTTTCTGAGGCTATTACAGAAGATTCATCGAAGGGCTCTCCCAGATAGCTGCACCGTTGCATGATGTAGTGATTGTGTGCCTTAGAAAGACAAGTCCCGTCAAGGCAGCTCAGTTATTTAAGAGATCTTGGACTTCCCAGTGTCAGACGGATTTTGAACGTCTCAAAGACAAACTTATCAGAGCATCAACCCTGGGGTATGCTGATTTCACCCTTCCCTTAGTGATTGAAACTGATGCGAGTAATCTCGGGTGGGTGGGAGCAGTCTTGTAGCAGCATCAAAAGGGTAAACAGACTGTAAACGCATATGCCAGTAGGAGGTTGAGAGGGGCTGAGAAAAATTATAAAAATTACAGCAGCATGAAGCTGGAACTGTTAGTGCTTAAGTGGGCAGTCACTGAAAAGTTCAGAAGTTATCTGCTGGGGTCCAAATTCACCATCATAATGGACAACAACCCCCTCTGCCACTGCACAACTGTCAAATTAGGAACCATTGAACAGCGCTGGGCAGCTCAGCTTGCAAAAACTGAATGGATGGATGGATGCATAGAATGATGGGTAGATGGATGGATGGATGTATAAAACAATAGAACACGATGGATGGATGGATAAAACAATAGAACACAATGGATAGATAGATAGATAGATAGATAGATAGATAGATAGATAGATAGATAGATAGATAGATAGATAGATAGATAGATAGATAGATAGATGGACGGATGTACAGACAGACAGATGGATAGATAGATAGATAGATAGATAGATAGATAGATAGATAGATAGATAGATAGATAGATAGATAGATAGATAGATAGATAGATAGATAGATAGATAGATCGATCCATTACACTGTGTAAATGGGTCTGTTTCTGCACTGGTTAACAGGCCAGTGGAGTTAATGTGGATGTGGTCACTCTGAGCTCAGAGCATGAGAACGGAAGGACGGTCCACAGGAAAATGCATCTAATGTTACACACACATGGCAGAAGATGGAGCGAGCAGAGCGTCAGATCATGAGTGATGGAGGTCTGTCCGTGTGGCGCCGCAGTATTGACTCGAGCGGAGTTAAAGAGGAGAGCTGTGACAGTGGAGTGTGAGCTATCAGACGGACTCTGAGCTATTGGGTGTCCTGGATTTGGGATTTGGAGCTTAACAGGTTTAAGTGCATCATTGTAACAGACCTGGAATCCCTCCAGATGGATTATTCACAGATGGATTTGACCACAGCCAGCCAACAAACATCATTCTCCAGCTAACAGCTCCCTCTTCATATATCATCAGCAGCTCTGCTCCACACCGAGAGCCGTCATGCTCTTTACGCTCGCAACAAGAGATGTGTCATGCAGCTCACACTTTAGCTAAAGAAACTCCATAGTTTGCACTGGGGAGCAGAAGAAAGAAAACTGTTTAAAAGAAACTCAGCCATACAAAACTCACTGTAAAATAAAAATTTAAAGAAAATTAGTATTCAGTAATATAACCGATTCAACACCACTGACACTATGGGATGAGAACACAGTGAACTGAACTGAGATGGATAATCGCATTAATGTGTTTTCTAGAACTGCTTTACAATTGAAATTGAATTTGATTTATAATTGATGTATTTTACAACATTAGCACTGTTATAGTCTGTTTAATAAGGTGAAGCTGCTTTGAACAACCTGTATTATATAAAACACTATAGAAATAAATATATTTGACACTGTAAAAAAAAAAAAAAAAACTTTGTAAAAGTTCTAACAGCTGTCATCTAACCAATGTAAATAAAGCAGCTTGAACAAAGTGTTTTTTAGTTAGAGGAGTCAGTTTATTATATTGTGTGTGAACTGACTAAGAATACTCTAAACAAGTTTCTATCAAAAATAGTTTTGTTGACCTTTAGATACTCAAGTATTTGTTCAAAACGTGTCTAAATGTTGTCCCAACTTTCCAAACTGAGTCATCTGAACAACCTATTTGACATTGCACAATATTGTGCAAGTTCCCATCATGCATCACAGCTTGAAAAAAAGATCATTGCTTTACATTTTGCAACTTAATTTATGCTGCTGCTGCAACTCGTAGTTAGATGTCATATGGTTCAGAGTGTGTATTTTTTATGAATTTGCAGTATATGTTAAGTATATATGCATCTCTTTGCGACTGTTGGATATAATATATATATATATATATATATATATATATATATATCTGTCATGAATCTGGTTACCACTCACTACAACTGCACATCACCCATGGACTACATCTCCCATCATGCACTGCACACACACATTCCCGTCCACCATTACACCAATCACACAGCTATCACCATTCACTCATTAGTCTTGATTGCCTCCCCACACCTGCACCTCATTCTCACACTCACATTTAAGCAGCACTCTCACTTGCACTCACTGCGAAGTCTTGTTTTCCCCTGTTTTCTGATTCCCTGTATTTACTCTGACCGTTTGCTGCCTGCCCTTTTGACCCTGCCTGCCTGTTGATATCTTCTCTGTCTGCTGCCTGCCCCGACCTTGCATTGTCCCTGTTGCTGATTCTGTCTAGCCTTCACTACTCCTGTTACTACCTTTGACCATTGCCTGTCTGACCACCTCTTGTCAATCAATAAAGCTGCTATTGGATCTCACTACACGGCCTCTTCATTACAGAAGACTTCGCCATCTCAGATCCAGCGGCTTTATTTCGGCCACCCAGCCTAACCATGGACTCCGTAGAACAACTCCTACATCTTCGCCAGGGAGGCCTGTCTGTTAAGGAGTACGTTCACCAGTTTGGTGAGCTGTCAATTCAGGTACCGCTGTACGATGAATTTTTGTTCAAAGACTTGTTTTATTTCGGGCTCAATGAACACAGCAAATCCCAATTTGACAAATCTCTGTTTCCTGGTGGGGAGTTTATTGGCAGTTTAAGGGGTCTTATGGACTATGCTTTGTTGTATGCTGGCTCTTCCTTCACTGTGGGTGTTCCAGAGCCCGCTCCGTCCCAGGAGCTCGCAGAGTCCGCTCCAGAGCCCGCTCCGTCCCAGGAGCTCGCAGAGTCCGCTCCAGAGCCCGCTCCGTCCCAGGAGCTCGCAGAGTCCGCTCCAGAGCCCGCTCCGTCCCAGGAGCTCGCAGAGTCCGCTCCAGAGCCCGCTCCGTCCCAGGAGCTCGCAGAGTCCGCTCCAGAGCCCGCTCCGTCCCAGGAGCTCGCAGAGTCCGCTCCAGAGCCCGCTCCGTCCCAGGAGCTCGCAGAGTCCGCTCCAGAGGCCGCTCCGTCCCAGGAGCTCGCAGAGTCCGCTCCAGAGGCCGCTCCGATCCAGGAGCTCGCAGAGTCCGCTCCAGAGGCCGCTCCGATCCAGGAGCTCGCAGAGTCCGCTCCAGAGGCCGCTCCGATCCAGGAGC
This sequence comes from Schizopygopsis malacanthus, assembly GCA_027474115.1. Classification (NCBI taxonomy): domain Eukaryota; kingdom Metazoa; phylum Chordata; class Actinopteri; order Cypriniformes; family Cyprinidae; genus Schizopygopsis; species Schizopygopsis malacanthus. The sequence goes on from JAPDDM010000253.1 coordinate 141,255, forward strand.
TCGCAGAGTCCGCTCCAGAGGCCGCTCCGATCCAGGAGCTCGCAGAGTCCGCTCCAGAGGCCGCTCCGATCCAGGAGCTCGCAGAGTCCGCTCCAGAGGCCGCTCCGATCCAGGAGCTCGCAGAGTCCGCTCCAGAGGCCGCTCCGATCGAGGAGCTCACAGAGTCCGGCACTCCGGGTTCCGTCCGGTTCCCCAGAGCCCCTGCTGGCCCTGTCCGGCTCACCTTCGTCTCCGCTGGTCCCGCCCAGCTCTCCTTCGTCTCCGCTGGTCCCGCCCAGCTCATCGATGCCTCCGCTGGTTCCGTCCAGTTCTACCAAGCGCCCAAGAGAGTCAGAGCCACCTGAGTGCCCAAGAGAGTCAGAGCCGCCCGAGCGCCTCCGAGATTCAGCGCTTCCAGAGTGCCCCCTCGAGGTAGTGGAGTTCACCAAGAACTTTCATGGGGGGAGCTCCCCTCCATTGCTCACGGAGACCCCGGACCCGCCATGGCCCATGAGGTCCCCTGATCCATCATGGCTGCCCGAGGCCCCGGATCTACCACCGCTTAAACTCCCTGCCTCGGTCCCTGAAACCAAATGTGCTCTCTCTGCCTCTTGTGTCTCCGTTTCCTCTAGGTCCCAGTCTCGGCCAGGGATCTCTGCTCCGCCCTGGAGGGCGCCTGTCTCGTCTGCTCCGCCCTGGTGGGCGTCTGTCTCGTCTGCTCCGCCCTGGAGGGCGCCTGTCACGTCTGCTCCGCGCTGGTGGGCGTCTGTCTCGTCTGCTCCGCCCTGGTGGGCGTCTGTCTCGTCTGCTCCGCCCTAGTGGGCGTCTGTCTCGTCTGCTCCGCCCTGGTGGGCGTCTGTCTCGTCTGCTCCGCCCTGGAGGGCGCCTGTCACGTCTGCTCCGCCCTGGTGGGCGCCTGATCTGCCGGAGTCACTCCACGTCTCCGTCGACCTGCCAGAGTCACTCCACGTCTCCGTCGACCTGCCAGAGTCACTCCACGTCTCCGTCGACCTGCCAGAGTCACCCCACGTCTCCGTCGACCTGCCAGAGTCACCCCACGTCTCCGTCGACCTGCCAGAGTCACCCCACGTCTCCGTCGACCTGCCAGAGTCACCCCACGTCTCCGCCGACCTGCCAGAGTCACCCCACGTCTCCGCCGACCTGCCAGAGTCACCCCACGTCTCCGCCGACCTGCCAGAGTCACCCCACGCCTCCGCCGACCTGCCAGAGTCACCCCACGCCTCCGCCGACCTGCCAGAGTCACCCCACGCCTCCGCCGACCTGCCAGAGTCACCCCACGCCTCCGCCGACCTGCCAGAGTCACCCCACGCCTCCGCCGACCTGCCAGAGTCACCCCACGCCTCCGCCGACCTGCCAGAGTCACCCCACGCCTCCGCCGACCTGCCAGAGTCACCCCACGCCTCCGCCGACCTGCCAGAGTCACCCCACGCCTCCGCCGACCTGCCAGAGTCACCCCACGCCTCCGCCGACCTGCCAGAGTCACCTCACGCCTCCGCCGACCTGCCAGAGTCAACTCACGTCTCTGCTGTCTCATTGGCCCCACATGGACCTGGCCCTCCGTCCCCTCCCCCGGTTCCACCTCCGCTCCACCGCCCTCCTGGAGTACGCTTTGTGTAAGCATCTGGAAGCCGCTCTTAGGGGGGGGGCTCTGTCATGAATCTGGTTACCACTCACTACAACTGCACATCACCCATGGACTACATCTCCCATCATGCACTGCACACACACATTCCCGTCCACCATTACACCAATCACACAGCTGTCACCATTCACTCATTAGTCTTGATTGCCTCCCCACACCTGCACCTCATTCTCACACTCACATTTAAGCAGCACTCTCACTTGCACTCACTGCGAAGTCTTGTTTTCCCCTGGCTAACATTCTGAGCGTTTCCCCTGTTTTCTGATTCCCTGTATTTACTCTGACCGTTTGCTGCCTGCCCTTTTGACCCTGCCTGCCTGTTGATATCTTCTCTGTCTGCTGCCTGCCCCGACCTTGCATTGTCCATGTTGCTGATTCTGTCTAGCCTTCACTACTCCTGTTACTACCTTTGACCATTGCCTGTCTGACCACCTCTTGTCAATCAATAAAGCTGCTATTGGATCTCACTACACAGCCTCTTCATTACAATATCTGTATTGCTGTTAAATATTTCCCTATATTATTTTATTTGCTATACCAGGGCATCACTAAGAGGTTGCTATCCGGTTCAAAGTGGTTTCATGCATTGCTATGAGTTGCTGGGGTGATCTAAATGTTTTCTTACTGTCTTATGTGAGATGTACAGTATGTCAATGAGATCTTTTTACCTGTTTTACCATTTGATTGGTTAGAAGGGTAATAACTTACCTCTATTCGACAAACTGTGATTAACAGCTTTGATTTTCCAGGTTGCTCCGCAATCAAATGTCTGTCAGGCTTCTGTTCGTGGACTATATAAGAAAGCATAATAATGGAAACAAGCAGAGAAGTAAAATCTAATGCATTGATGTAATATAATGGGGTGACATTTTGCATATAATTTGGTAAGACTATGATAGTCTTAACTAGTAATACTAAGATACATTAATGTACTTCCTATCCAAATTCTGCAGAAAAAGCGTCGACCCTGAAACTGTCTGCATGGAACTGAAGATACGATCAAAGTAATCTTTCTGTAAGTCTTCACTGGACAGACCATTGAGAGCAATCAGTCAGCAATTATTGGGCACACAAACACAGACACAAACACATGCATACACAAACACAGCGTATTTCAGTCGTTTAAAGTGCTTCTATGGTTCCAGACAGGCGCTCTGTATTAAATTACTGCTTATTTGTGTCAGGTTTTGGCTGAGTGAAGTTTATCTCATGTGGATCAAAGATCATTAATTCCTGGTTTATACTCTAAAGTGTTCATTCCCTGAAGTCATAAAGAATCCCACAATACATCTGCAGTTCCTCATTCTGGATGTGACTGGATTCATCAAACTCATGACTGGATGTAGAACGGGTCAAGACCTCCTGATTCAGAGAGCTTCTGAAATCATCTGCTGTGACGGATCTGCTTTTCCTTCGACGGGTCGACACATGGAACTAATGAATTGTGGGCAGCATGTCAAATGGCTCATTGCTGATGTAGAGTATGATGTTTTCATAAATTAATAAGCATGTAATATAGGAAGCATTTCTATAAAAGCGTAAAGCAGATGTTCAGAATACTACTCTGACACTTTAACACTATTAATTTGATTATTTACACAATGATAACAAAACGAACAGGGCATTCATTAGGAAATAAATCAACTTTAAGTTATAATTTTTCATATTATTTATCAACATATTTTGAATCAAACTGATTTGTGTCATTTGATCCAAAAATATTAAACTTTTCCAGAAACACAAACCAAAAAACACATCCCAGAATTAAAAAAATCCATTGATAATACTTACTGATTATGTCAGATGATGTGCTGCTGTTTTCCCTCCATAATGATGTCACTTCCTGTTGTTTATTGTCATTAATTAAGGCTTTTGCTAAAGGAATAGTTCCAGTGTTGCCAATTTAGCGATTTTGTAGCTAGATTTAGTGACTTCTCCACCCCTTGAGAGACTTTCTTCACAAGTTTAGGGACAAATATAGCAACTTATTGGACAAACCTTATCTAAGTTTTTTATCTTGCCCACTGACTATATTCATCTTTATATAGATACGATCAGTGAATTTGTCATTATGATGTCACCTAGTGACACTTAGTTACCAGTTTCCATAAAGCAGTTGGCAACACTGAATAATTCACTCAAAAATGAAAACACGCTGAAGATGTGCTCACCCTCAGTCCATCCAAGACGTAGATGAGTTTGTTTCTTCATCAGATTTGGAGAAATGTGTCTCAGCAATCGATTATTACAATCTTTTTTTAACTTAAAACAGACACTGCTGGCTAAAACAAGCCCATAATCCGTAATAGCATTCCTTCTTTAACAAAGTGAAACATGAAGGAAAGTGGCTCTGAGTGTCATCATAAGTTTAATATTTTATTCATTAAATGATGACTGAATGCATGGCCAATATATGTGAGGCATATGAGCAGGGAATTGTGGGCCAGTCGATGTCTCTCTGATGGTTTCTACACACAGAAAGATGAGAGCTGCACAAGTTCATGTTCAGTAATGTCTGTCACTGTTCACTGTGCAGCTAATGCTAACACGCTAATGCTGAAGGCAGCGCTCGGCTCTCTCTGGTGTCGCTGCTGTGACATTACACGCAGAACAACACGCTTTCAGATATACAGGACAACAGTTCATGTGTTTATAGTGAATGCAGGGGCGCCATGAAGAGTTTTAAAGGGGGTATGCAAGACAGAAATGAGGGCCCCCTTCTTCCTGATGTGTGTGTGCGTCCGTGCGTGTGCGTGTCTGACGTTTAATAAGAAATTGAAAGACACCGAATAAGAAAATGAAATAGTTTATTAACATTTATATTATTTTTAAATACCATTGAAATATTTATTTTCAAGTAACGAAAATGTTTTTAAGGTTTTAATTTTAGTTTCAGTTTTAGCTAACTTTAATACATATCTAACCATGTTTGCAGTACGGTCTACCCGTGACGTACCCTGCAATAGGAGGGGGTGGAGTGTTTGGTAATTACTTCAACTGAGTAGTATATAAAAGTGGCCGTAGGGGCGCTATGTGGGTGTGTGTGTCCGTTCTGCGTCCGCGAGAGAGAGGTAACACTTCTGGTGAGGTGTGCGAACATTGGGCGGACTGAGGAGCTTTATGGGATGTTGGCAGCTTTCTGCCTGAATGCCGTGTTCACTAGAGGTGTGGTATGCTGTGGTGTGAGTGTGCACTGTTGATTGCTGTTTCCATCCTGTCTAGGTGTGCCACCCGAAATTCTGAAAGGTTGATGTTGCGTACTACTGTTAGTATAGTTTTATCTGATTTTTTTCTGAGCTTATGACCTATATTAACAAAGTTTGTGTTTTATTACTTCAAAAAAAAGTTTTCATTAACTGCAACTCCACTCAGCCTGATACCTGACTCACCGTATCGAACCTGTGAGCTTTGCTCTACTGAGAAAGGTGTGTTCCCCGGACACTAAAACGGGGTGGCATAGTCGGTGTTTGTATAGCAGCCCCCTTGTGGGGGTCTGATCATTTAAGTCATGAAGGGTGTGTGAGGGCTACTAGGTGATAAGGAACTTTAGTCTGTTTGAATAGAGACTGCCATATTTGGCGTAGTCCATAACTCATATTTCTGAACCCCTCACTCTCGTACCGCCACATTTACAACTCTTATTATTTATCTTATTGTTTTTTAATAATCATTACAAAAATATTTTTTAACAGTTACAATTATTTGTAACAGATTTCCTTTCTATTCTTAGTACGATATTACAATCTAACAATAAAGACATTTAAAAACCAATAAAAGCAGCTATAAACACAGCAACAAGCTTAACTGAAAAGCGCAACAGAAGTTTAACTCTGCAGTATTATAGGCTGCATTAAAAAAGAACTGGTAGCCAGCGAAATTAAGAGTTTCTTCTCCTAAACTTTTCAGATATAAAGGTAACACGCAATTACATTAGAACACGTCTTGTTTTCATGCTTGCCCATTTTTCTAACATTTCATCAAAGGGTGTGGATCGTGAAACAAATATTTATTAAGTCCCATATAATGTTTTTGCACATCCAATTTGTTTTGCACATCTTACTGTTTTACTGTTTTGCACTTTTCTTTATTCTATTGCACATTTTACTTCTTATTTCTTTTTTTACCTATATATATATATATATATACTCTTGTGTGGTGTTACTTTTATATAATTTAATTTTGATTTTATTTTTGATTTTATTTTTATTCTTTGCACTGTCCACTGAGCGGACCTGATTTGATCTACATTTCACTTTTGATTATACCCTGTATAATTTATCATGTGACAAATAAAGAAACCTTGAACCTTGAAACTGCGTGCTCTATTGATATGAGTGCCAGATGCATTAATCGGTCTTGGTCCATTGTAGATCACAGATCATTTTTTATAAGTTTTAGTTTACTGAATGACCTCTCTGCAGAGGCCACTGTGACAGGCATGGTAAGGAACACTCTTAATGCAACAACCAAATTCGGCAATAAGGAATCAAGGTTTCTCTGAAGAATGAAGTTAAATTGCGGTTTTGCACTTGCACTACAGACTTCTTGAATTAGGTCGTTCGACACATCCTGCGACGTTATCAGTATAAAAGTGTTTTTGAATATAACGGCAATGTTTTTGGATAAAGTCTGAGTCACAGGTCTCTGTTTCATCTGTGAAATTAATCTACAATTAGTCAGAATTTATTTATTGAACATCTTAATTCTGGGATCAATATACTGTATAAGGACCATAATGAAATTAACTCTATAAATATTACATTTTCTCAAATGGACAAACAATATCAGCAATGAGTCCTAGGCTCGTTAGATCGGCTAATTAAGATATAAGTATAATAGCATTTCATGTGATGGGTTAATGAGAGAGCCAAGGCTTGCATTAATTAATACAATTAAGATTAATACATGTTTACTCCCAAGAATGAAAGGATTTGCATATTTACTGCTGATTTGAACACTCATAATAAACACACGAATGGCCTTTAAAACAGTAAATATGTTTATTATATGTATAACAGTATATTTCATGCTGATATTGAATTTAGCATGCAAGTCGTATTACACCATCTCTGTTACAGACATACTTTCTCTTTAAACACATTTATGAATATAACTTAATTCACTTCTAAATTATTCTGTTCTGTTTTTATAGTAAAACTTACCTCGTTTTGTCATTGTGTTAACATGTGACGGGGTACTGTGGTAAGATCATGTCTTCTGGACACTAATATGAACATAATATCATGCTATTTTATCTTGAAGAACTATGTACATACCGTTGTATATGAATATAGTAATCATACAGTTTTGTGATACATATCAAGGTTTTGGCGTCTGATATATTACAGTAATACCACAGAACATGATCAAATGTAATTATAGCATATAGATTAAAAAAATGTAAAAAAAAATATATATAAAAAAATAGCAACACAAAATATTTTCAAAATTGTAATTATAAACATTTATTTTTATAAATCACTTATTATTTTAATGTTGTATTTCATATTAGGAGTATATATTCATTTATTATAATTAACAGGTGTGATGATCAGTGGACTTTTACCTTCATCATTAAAGCATGGGCAAAATAATGGAAAGAGTTTTTCAGTGAAAGACTGATCAGTGAAAGAGTAGATATGAGAGCTGGACTCCACATCATAAAAGGAGACCAGACCCTCCTCATAATCCACAAACACACCGACCCGCTGCGGCTTCACTCTCAGAGACAGAGAGACAAGAGCATCCTCACAGGCTTTATATTCATCTCCATTCCTCAGCCACACAGTCCAGTATCCATTACTGGGAGTCAGTGTGATCGCTCCCTTTCTGTTAATGGATTCTCTGACCACTCCTAAATCCCATTTAGTCTTTCCCTTCACCTGCACCTCAAAATAACATCTCCCTGAAGAGAATCCCTCCTTTCCCAGGACACAGACACATGCATCAAATCTCTCTGGTGTGTCTGGGAGTTTCTGTGTAATGTCTCCATCTCTCACTTGTTTTCCATCATCAGACAGAATGAGATCAGGATGAGCTGTATCAGGATCCAGAGTCACATCCACTGAGAAAACACAGAATATCAATCACAACTTCACAATACACAGATTCTGTGATGCTGATGTTTTTAATATTGAATCCAGTGTTTAATCAGGTTGTAGAGCAGTAATGAGTGTATGAATGTAAACTAGTGTAGTGCAGACAGCACACTGTACCTGCATACTGCTGCATCCACTTCAGCTCTGTAGAGACTAATGACAATAAAACATAATCAGATCTGAAGGTTAGGGTAGAGTGGGTGTTTTTTTGGATCAACAATAATGATATCTTTAGTGATTAAATAATAATGTAATACAAATATTTGGACTTTATATATAAAAATGTCCTCAACTTAGCACCGATGTTCCCTCTAATTTGTTTTCTTGCGGAGCAAAACTTTTCTCTATTAGACGAACATTTCAGCGACCTGAGCAAAAACATCGTTATACCAGACCTGTACAGCGCACGCAAACACAAGTGTGTAACTTAACTTTAATGTGCTATCTTTATACCAGACCTGTACAGCGCGCGCAAACACAAGTGTGTAACTTAACTTTAATGTGCTCTTTATATTTGATTTGACCCTTGATGTAACTAAATTATGCACATTTTAGTTTACCTGAGAAACATTTGTACAGAACAATACACTGCCTTCAAAAGGTTGACATCTTTTGGGAAAAGTATCTTAAGCTCATCAAGACTGTATCTATTTGATAAAAAAATACTGAATATTACTTCACAAAATAATATTGTGAAATATTATTGCAATTTAAAATAAAACTATTTTAATATTCGTTCAAATATAATTTATTCCTGTGAAGCAAAGCTGAATTTTCAGTGTCACATGATCCTTCAGAAATCACTCTAATATCCTAATTTATCATCAATGTTGGAAAAATGTGTGCTGCTTAATATTGTTTGGGAATATTTAATATTTTTCAGGATTCTTTGAGAAATAAAAAGTTAAAAAGAACAGTGTTTATTCAGAATATATACATTTTGTGTTACAATATACTAGGGATGTATATATACATATAATACACACTACTATTCAAAAGTTTGGGGTCAGTACATTTTTTTCTTTCTTATTTGTATATTTTTTTATTAATACTTTTATTCAGCAATGATGTGTTAAATTGATAAAAAGTGATAGTAAAGACTTATATTGTTAGAAAATATTGAGATTTTTAATTAATGCTGTTCTTTTTAACTTTTTATTAGTCTAATCAAAGAAAAAAAGTTTCCAAAAAATATTAAGCAGCACAACAGTTTCACCACAGATAATAAATCATAATATTATTATGATTTCTGAAGATCATGTGACACTGAAGACTGGAGTAATGATGCTGAAAATACAGCTTTGCTTTACAGGAATACATTTTAAAATAGAAAACCAATATTAGAAATTGCAATAGCCTAAGAGTTCACAATATTACTGGTTTTATTTTTCTGTATTTTGATCAAATAAATACAGCCTTGATGAGCATAAGTGACTCTTGTGAGAGAATAGAAAACAAACTGAAGCATTTAAACTGAGCTCTATAAGTTAAATATGATTTTAAAAAGGGAATTCTATCTAAACATCTCTAAGTACAGTTTGCACAATACACCTGTGTGTGACTGTACATGTCTTTAGTTTTGTCACTGTTCTGTGCACATCATCCGCTAAAGCACTTAATCAAGCCACTCTTCTTTAATACATGAGGATGTTTTATTTCACATGTCACTGTGTTTGCGTTGGCTCTCGATTTGAGTTATTTCGTCCTCAATCATTGACGTATTCGGTTTACAGCGACTCGTTTGGCGCACATCATTCTTTCTCTTTCTATGAAACCTGTAAACCGCATTCACCGGTTCTAACTCTATAGCGGCACCAGCTCTAGAGCGGTTTACCCGAGCATCGCAATTCTTTTCTTTCTTTCAGTTCTTACTAGAACACAATCAAATGGCTTTTCAAACTCATCTTTGCGTGCGCGCGGCACATTATTTCTCTGCGCGGCCGCGCGCACGCAGCTTAGAGGGAACAGTGCTTAGCACCAGCAAGCTTGTTAGCATTAGCTAACAATATTGACTTATTTTCAGCATGGTTATGAATAAACATTCATATCTGTCTACTCGGCTAGTTGATCTAAACAATATTACAAATAATAGTGTTGATAAACAATATAAAACAGACTTCACATAGGGCTAAATGCGTAGCATTTTAATAAAACCTGCTAACGTTACAGCAGCGGGGAATATGAACGTGCATGAGTTATGTTATTTAATCTGTGTTATTTTAATGTTTCTTTTATGACCTAAACATAAAGACATTGATCTGTCTGCATTCAAGCATTTCAGTGGGCTTAAATAGATCACACTTAAATAGATCACACTTTACAGCAGATTTAGTTCACAAACAACTGACAGTTTTGACCTAAATATTATTATTAATATTCAGTTTCAATAATTCATCCTAAAATTCGACATTATTAATTTACTTTCGCAGCATCACGAGATCTCCCGCTTCTTTCTTGTGAGTTCAGTTCACTGGAGACTCGCTCTAAACGGTTCATTTGAATCAGTGACTCGACTTGAGAACAGCTGTAATCGATCATTCAGATTCGTGAATTAATCTTTTGCTGTGATTTGTGAATCGATTGAACAGATTCATTGAAAATAATCAGTTTGTTCATGAATCAGACACCGCTTCTGCGTCTCGGAGCACGTGATGTATTATAAGGAGTAACGATATGTTTTATGAAATGTAGTGAAGTAAAAGTAAAAGTTACTCAAAATAAAACTACTCCAGTAAAGTACAGATACTTGATAAATGTACTTAAGTACAGTAACGTTACTGACCACCGCTGCACACTGTGATGTATCGGAGAGAAAACAGATTTCACAGTAAATTATCTCATTATAAGCAGCAAGAAAGTGTTTTAAAGCGTGTTGTTTTCTAGAACATCACAGTTATATATGATATGAGAACAGTAGGGCCTGTAGATAGAGAGTACGTGTTATTTAATAAAAATATAAATATATTTTCAGAATGTCATCATTTTTTTGTCAATGAGCAATTAACGTTACTGTAATTATTCTGTTCTGAAAATCAAATCCTTTGTTTTTCCATCAAACGTAGATTGAATAAAAGTATTTAGATTTTATATTTAAAAATTACCTCAAGTTAGCATCAGGTAGCTAATTAGCTAACCAGTTAACATCCACTAACAAAATGTTTCAAATAGGCTATTCGAATTTTGTCATTCATAATTATTTTTAATTTTGAGCAAAAACTCAGTCTGTACTCTGATTTTGCTGTAATTGTTTAAAGCAAATTGCTCTGTCAGACTGGGGGAGGGGGGGGGGGGGGGGAGCAGGCAATGTAATGTACAGTAGTTGGGGTAAAACACCCCCTTAGTGCAAAATTAAGTTTAGTTAAAAATCTAATAACTTGAAAACTCTGGAAATTTTTCATACTTTGTTTATAAGCTACTAAAATTATGATAACTTTTCTGAACACATTTGGGGGGGGGGGGGTCCCCATAGCGTATATTTAAATAAATAAATAAATCATCATGTTTCTATCTGATCAGTGTATGTATTGATGTACCAGTTTGTGTGAGTTTGTCGTCTATAGTGTCCTTCAGTTGAGTCAGAGCTCTCCTCAGAGTCTCCAGACTCTCATCAGTCTTCATACTGATCTCAGGACAGTTCCTGGTGTTTCTAGGGCTGCACAGGGACGAGTGAATCTACAGCAGGAGAGAGGAGAAATCCTTCAGCATGGGGAGTGTTATGGTGTCATATACTGCATTATCATTGATCAGAGAGATCATGTTGACTGACCTGTAGGAGGTGGAGGTGATCTTCAGTGTGTGAGAGCTGCTCCAGCTCAGTGTTTCTCATCTTTAGCTCAGTGATCTCCTGCTCCAGCTCTTCAATCAGCTCTTGCTCCTGTTTCTCTGCTGCTTTCTGCTGCTCCTCCATCATCTCCAGCAGTTCAGTATAAAATCCCTGTAGCAAGAATCAGTGTTATTATTGCTCATACATCAGCGTTTTTAAGGGGATTTAAAATACCTCAACAGAAGTACAAACTTTATCCTGCACCGTTTCACTGATTGATTCTCAAATCATGTGTTTAGTTGAGGAGAGTTGTGATATTACTGTACTATAAGATCACCTTACTTACTTTACTATTACTTTACTGTCTTCAGGCAATCACTGATGAGGTCTGGACAGAAGGCTTGATAAGAATAAAGAGCTGCTCAATTAATACTAGATATAAACCGATTCAAGCTATACTGTACAGCATCTTTACTATACTCCAGAACTAGACTATACAAAACATTTTCCTCCGTATCACCTCAATGTGATGGATGCAGGATGGCAGATGTTGGCACATTTAATTAGATTTTGCCCAATTTTGTATGATCCTTCTTCAAACATTTGTGAATTAGTTTCAAGAGCATATGGAACAGATATTCAACCTAAACACAATCTGGCTATTTTCGGATATTCTGAGCTGACGGACACTTTTGTATAGTAAACATTCTCTCTTCCTCTTTACAATGAAATTACAGGCCTGAAGCCGGCATGTTTCAACTTCTTGCAAAGATCGTTATCCCTCTACTATCCTTACTGATGCTAACCAGCCAACCCTGGCATGACTCAAAATCATCCTAATGATCCCCTAAGATTCCTCCTCATTGAGTCTGATTTTCCAGCAGTTTTATCTGTGGATCTTTGGAATAACCTGACGAGAGTTTCCAGCTCACTCCTAACAAACTGATCAAACATCTTCATTCTCTACACGCATCTGGACTCTTGTTCAGCAACAAAGCAAGCGCAAGTAACCGTTTATCAACTATTTAAATGTTTTTCTAAGTTTTGACCCCTTTTATTAAGGTGATTTTGATTGATTTTGATCTTATGGGTCACTGATTTTTTTAATACTGCCAGTTTTTTGTTCTCTCGCTTTTCTTACTCTACTACTTCATTGTGTATTTATGTGTTTTGCTTAGTTTAGTTGTATGTTACTTATAGTATAATTTATTATAGTGTTTGCTGCTCACAGATCAGAGTCACTAAAACGTTGATCTTGCTACATGCTAGTTACTGCTAGTACTGTAAACAGCAGGAAAGCTATTCTTTCTTGGCCAGGAAGATGCTGCTGGTCTGTATATCAAGAGTCTTGGAGAGATGCAACTAAATGATGTATAACATATTTAACTTTAATTAATTTAACTCACTTTTCTGACTTCTGCTGAGTGTTTGATGTCTTGAATCTTCTTGATTCTGTTCTGGATATTCTGCTGCACGTCTTTCTGTGTCTTCATCAGTTCAGTCTATAGAGAGAACAACACAGACTCATTTATCATAACAGAGATTTACTGTCTTCTGAGGAAACTTACAATGTTTAAAAAAAAAATTACAAGAAGAAATAATAATTAAAAAAAATATTCATGATATAAGCTTTATAAAAGCACTTTTGTTAGTAACTTCTACCTTCTTCTCTCGACTCTCCTCTTCTATAGGAACAGTGTTGTGGTTCTTGTGGTCTGTCAGAGAGCAGATCGAACACACACATGTCTGATCATCTCTACAGAACAGATCCAGAGGTCTCTCATGTTTCTGACATATATAGTCCTCCAGATTACTCACAGGATCCATCAGTTTGTGTTTCTTCAAACCTGCCACTCTCAAATGACTCTCCAGATGAGTTTCACAGTAAGAGCTCTGACACACCAGACACGACTTCAGGGCTTTCAGCTTTCTTTCCTCACAGATGTCACACAGAACTTCAGCTGTTTTCTCAGGATTTTTCTCTTTACAGTGATCTACGAGCTCTCTGAGTGTGGTATTAATCTTGAGATCAGGTCTGTGCTTGAATGTTTCTTTACAGTATGGACAGCTGCAGGTCTGGCTGTTGTTCCAGCACTTATTCAGACAGGTCTTGCAGAAGTTGTGTCCACATGGAGTCGAGACTGGATCAGTGAACACCTTCAGACATATAGAGCACTGAATCTCCTCAGTCAGTGAACTAATGGACGATGACATGACTGGAAATAAATTATTTAAGATCAGTGTTCATGTAAACTCCAGTAATGTTTATAAAGAATCACATGATGCAGCTCATAAAGCTGGTTGAATGTAAAGAGCATCTAGAGACAAATATGTACAAGATCATGTACAGTCAGCTGGTTATTATTGAAAAATGAACCCAGAAAAGCTGATCAGAACCCAAATGTGAAGTTCATTACACGACCACTTACCTAATAAATGAATATATGAACAAGAAATATTGAGTCAAGCTGAAAATAATTAATTATCTGCTGTACTAATTAAATATTATTTAAGAAGAGTAAAAGTCATTAATAAACGTACTGTTCTTCTGGTTTATTAACTTACATGGAGGATCATTTTCAAAACTCTGTCTCCTGTTTTTTCTTGCTTTTGTTGATGTTGGTGAAGATTCTGCCATCGTTTTTATCTCTTCAAGACTTTTCAAGAAAAAAATAAAGTCATTTTCTCTTTTTCAGACTTGAAACAATTTGACTCATGACCATTTATTTAATATTAACATTAAAGTGTTTAAATCTCATGTAAGAATTGATAGTGATGGAAACAGAACAATTCATTTGAAACAGCGAGTTAATCATAAACTCACTAAACAATCTGAACTATGACCTGCTGTTTAGATTAAAGAAAGTACAAAGAACAAGTGATATATATTCCAACAAACATACATATATATATATATATACATATATATCTCTTTATAGAAAATTAGACACATCTCTCCACAAAATATATTATACAGTCAAGAGTCATTCTCCTCCTGTTTAATGTTAAAGTAATGTTCAGATGCAGTGAAGCAGGTTTGTGTTCAGTTTGTCTGCAGGTCATTTACTTCCTGTTTCTTTAGTCTTTATGTAATGTGGAAAAATGACAGAAACACCAAACTTTGATTTACAACCAATCAAATTACATTCTTTTAATACAATAATGATAGGATTTCAGTGCAGTAAACACCCAAAGCAGCTGAGTGTTTGACGCTTAAACCTGCTTCTGTTCAACTTATTCCAGTCTGACATAAACCCTACTAAACCAGACCACTGCCACCAGAAACATTAGTTCAGAAAAATATATCTCATATTTCTTACATTTCACTTACCTCTGAAGATCAAATGTGTCCACAAGGGCCTTTGAACTACTAAATATTCTGTTGTTTAAAGAGTTTGATCGTTTCAGGTGTCCATATTGTTCTCTGAATCTCTCACTGAACTACAGTGATATCAGAGCTCCTCCTGTATTCGTGTGTTGGTTCATGTGTCTGTTTGTACTGAGACTGATGTTTCTGTCAGCCAGTGATGAAGAGATTTCAGCAGACTTACAGCCTTGCTCACCATTATTGACACCCATGAAGTTTAAGTACATCATGTGGAATATCTCCTGAAAAAAAGAATCGAGTGAAACAGCGTTTTTTTCTATAGAGAACTCGTGTTTAATACAAAAGAGCAAATTATAAACAACAATTAAAAAAACAAAAAAAACAATGGGGAAACCGTAAAGCTGTGACACTGGTATTGGCACCCTTTACTATATAAATCAGTATGGAAATACATTTTGATTCACCTGTGGTAAATCACAAATTATAATCACCTGTAATAAATTGTCAGTGCCCATGTGACATAAATTAGCCACTCAATGATGACTTTAGTGTTTTAAAAAGCCACATGTTACGCATGTGGCTTTGTCATAATGGTGAATGTTCCTTGTCATAATGGTGAAGACAAAGGAGCTGTCTGAGTACATCCGAAGTGCTATTATTAGCAAACACAAGACCTCCAAAGGGTATAAGGCCATCTCCAAAGACCTTTCAACAGTGAACAATGTTATTAAGAAGTTTGCCAAACACTGTCAAGAACCTCCCTGGACGTAGAGGAAAGAGGAAAACTGCTGAGAGAACTCTTCGAAAGTTGGTGCGAATGGTGGAAACAATTCCACCATTCGGTACATTACAGTACCTGCAACTCAATCAGGTAGCACAGATAGTCCAGCTCTGGATTGTACATCCGTGTATGCTATGTATGCTATAGTAAGGTTTGGTGTGTCCTCTCTCCCAGCACAGTCTTAAGAAGATGAAAGATATACATGGAGATAGAACATTACACAAGGAGAGCTGGACAGGGCCGTAGATGGGCTATAAACTAGCAGCAGGACCGCTATTAATCAGCAGGTCCACCACTGTTTCCCCGTTCTCTTCACGGATGAGAGCAGGTTCACACTGAGCACACGTGACAGATGTGAAAGAGTCTGGAGATGCTGTGGAGAATGTTATGCTGTCTGCAAAATCTTCCAGCATGAGTGGTCTGGCAGTGGGTCAGTGATGGTCTGGGGAGGAATATCTTTGGAGGGTCACACAGATCTCCATGTGTTGGCCAACAGTACCTTTACTGCTGTTATTTACCGAGAGGAAATCCTCAGAGCCGCTGTCAGATCTTACACTGGTGCAGTGTCTCTGGGTTCCTCCTGGAGCAGGACAATGACAGACTCATGTGTCCAGAGTGAACAGTAAAACGAGTTAAATAATTTCCTTATGAAATTAATTCCAAAACTAAGGAACTCCCTCAAAGACAAATGCCATGCAATAAAACCATAAACTAATCTGGAGAAGAGATCTCCAAATAGAACAAACTACACAACCCTGACCAAACTTATCTGCTTGATCATTTAGGACCCCCTTCTTCCCTCTCTTCTCCCGTCTCACTCTTCTTCCCCAAACGCAAGAATATATATGTATGTCACATGTGTTATATCTTGTGAATGTTGTTTTTTTCCCTTTCATGTTTGGTATCATTTTAAAGGTCTCTTTGCGATTGATAAATTGGACTAAATTTCATATTAGTCACTTATATTATGAGAAATATTGGAAACTAGGGGTGTGCGATATGACGATTTTTGATTGTGGACGATAAAAATGTCTCCACAATCTGCTTTTGAAGAAGTATTGTAGTATCGTGCTACAGCACACATTCTTTTATTTGCAGTTCTGGCGCCTCCATCTCTATATAGTGTACAACACGACATACAGTGGTAGAGTTACTCTGACAGGACACTGCATTTATTCGCAATCGCAAAAGTATATTATTTGCATACAAGCAAATAGGTCTTAAAGGGACAGTATTAAACATGCAGCTGATTGTCATTAAAGGGATGGTTCAACCTACAATTTAATTTCTGTCATTGTTTACTCACTCGTATGTTGTCCCAAACCTGTATTCATTTCTTTCTTGTGCTGAACACAAAATAAGATATTTCTGTGAATCTGGGTAACCAAACAGTTGCTGGTCCACATTGACTTTGATAGTAGGACAAATATTGAAGTCACCGAGGATCAGCAACTGTTTGATTTTCCTTGTTCCTCAAAATAGCATTTACGTTCAGCAGAAGAAAGAAACTCACTTAGGTTTAAAACAACTTTTGAGTAAATGATGATATAAACATAAAACACCATGACAGAATGGACAGACAGATGGCATAATTTGTATTTTTAACTATTCCTTTAACGTAAATACATTTATCAAACGCTTTTACCCAAAGCCACTTACAGTGCATTCAGGTTATACATTTTTGTCAGTATGTGTGTTCCCTGGGAATTGAACCCACAACCTTTTGCGCTGCTAAAAAAATGCTCTACCACTGAGCCACAGGAACACTAATAAACCAACAAAACACTAAATAAAATAAAAATCACTCCCTTTTCTTGACTGAAAAACTTTAATACAGTAGCTTTAGCAATCAGTCTATATCATTTTTTATTTTTACATTTGTTCATTCAGTTTCTTGAATGCTCCTCCTAAATACATATATTGTACCTGGAAATAAAGCACTATTTGTTTTACTTGTATATTATGTGTATTTGTAATCTGTATCTTTGTTCTTATTGTTTAATGAGAAAGATACAATTGTTTTTATCTTTGCCCACTTTGGCCTAAATTGGCCGTTGACCATCATGGCCTCCTAATAATCCCCATACACTGATTGGCTTCATCGCTCTGTCTCCTCTCCAGCAGTAAGCTGGTGTATGGGGGGCGTTCTGGCGCATTATGGCTGCCGTCACATCATCAGGTGGATGCTGCACACTGGTGGTGGTTGAGGAGATTCCCCAGTTCTATGTAAAGCGCTTTGAGTACCCAGAAAAGCACTATATAAATGTAACAAATTATTATTAGTATAAATATCTGCCGTTCTTTTTTTTTTTTTTTTTTACTTGAAAGGCTTTATAATAGGGAAATTAGTTTGGCTGTACTGCTCAGACAACTTGCAAAATAGTAAAACCAACATGACGAAGAATCGTGATAAAATCGTGAATCATGATATTTCTAAACTAAAAAATCGTGATATTATATTTTTTCCATATCGCCCACCCCTATTGGAAACTTTTGTAGAATTGTGTTCTGCTGAGGAGGGGGTGTGTCTTAGAGCCCTGCGCGGGACTGTTTTCTTAAACATGCACCCGCCTGCTCCTGCTGAATATCTGACCAGGACCGTCCGCTCCTGCAATGTCTGTGTCCACTCACGCCCGCTCGCGCGGACTTTCTCTCAGAGATTGTGAAACCTGTACACAAATAAGATCAAGCTAAATATTCATTCAAGTTAACATCCAGAATAGTGGGCTTTAAACATGATTGCATTTAAATAATATGAATTAATGCTAAACCAAAGCACCACACATGACAAAACATCTTTTTTTTATTAGCGTTATAAAATATTAACGTTAACCGTTAAAACAAAGCCACAACTAGCAGCACCTCATTTTTAAACGTACTTCATTATACACACTCATCAGACGATTAACTAAACAAACAGTTTAAGTTAATAAGCCAAAGCACAATATGAAATGACTTTAACTTATTAAATAAATTAAAACATAGAAGTTATAAAATAGGTATGTCGCTTCAGGGCAGAGGTGCCAGATTTATGTTCGTTTTAAATGAACACTTTTGCACATTTATTGCAACTTACTTAGTTTAACCCTTTTCCATTTTTTCAGTGACAGCTGAAAATTGTGCCTTGCTTTGCTTTTGTCAAGTGAACAGCCACTTAAATTTTCTTCTCAACATCGTGTCGTGCTTTTCTCAACTTCATTTCTAATACACGCCAAATCCCACCGTTCCCCATGGGTCTCCAGCAAAATGTTCTGATCGCCCCTTCCCGCCCGTAGCAAAGATAAAACCGCCCGCTCCCGTGAGATTAGCGTTGGGTCCTGCGGGAGCCCAAACCCAATGCAGCCCTCTTGTGTGTCCCCCTTTAGGGGTCTGCAGGAATATTTATCCATCTTCATCCAGGTGCGACTCTGGAGCACGAGAACCAAAATCACCAAACGATCTTTTACGCTTTTAAAACTGATTTAAAGATTTCTTTGCTTTTGTTCTGGTAGTATTTAAGGGAAAGTTGCAAATCAAGTCATTCCGATTCTGTAGCCAGATCAGCCCGTAGTGTGGAGTATATTTCATATGCTCCATATGTATCTTCCTGAAGTCAGGTATACATTTGTACACTTAGATTCATCTTTGAGCAACTGATATTATGTATTTACTTGTTTTGAATTGGCTTCTTATTGTTTAATTATGTAATTGGCATGACACGTTTTTACCCTGACTAATAATACATTGTTATATTTGATTTCTTTTGATCTCTTCTGAAATCCTTTTTCAAGTAGATTAATGTGTAGTGGTATTTCCATAAATCTGTGTTCAGGACAGATCATACCGAAGCACCAATGGATGACCCATGGGGAACACAATTAGGGGCTTATGATTTCTGACTGTCACTGGTTTAACACGGTGTAACTCTCATGGTTATAGAAAAAAATACTCTTTTTGTTGTGAGTATGCAGGTGCAGCTCACTTAAAGGTATTATAATCACTCTGCACCCTCTGAGTATGTTCAGAACTGACGAGTTTGTGTCCGTGGGTTCACTAACGGCCGAAGTGTAATTCCAGCAATACCTGGTCCCTAATGAACGAATAATTGAAAGTATGGGATTTCCAGAATAATCAAATATATAAGTTAATATAATACCGGCAGTGGTAGAGACCATCATTCAGGCTAGAGCTCCTTCAACAAGGCAAACCTACGAACTGAAATGGAGTCTGTTCTCGAACTGGTGCTCTTCTCGCCGAGAAGACCCCCGAAGATGCACGATTGAAGTAGTGCTTTCTTTACTGCAAGAAAGGTTGGAGCGTAGGCTTTCACCCTCCACCTTGAAAGTGTATGTAGCCGCTATCGCGGCTCACCACGATACAGTGGACGGCCGGTCCCTGGGAAAGCATGATCTCATCGTGAGTTTCCTGAAGGGGGTCGGGGGACGGGTCGGGGACCTCCAGGTGTTTTCGGTAAGCGAAGAGTGCCTTATGTTCAGGCCGGTCTACTCTCACGTTGTCTTGAGACCCCCGGCCTGGATAAGTGCCCAAGGTTCCCACCACGCCCTTCCGTGATCAGGTGGTGAACCTGCAAGCACTGACCTCGGAGGAGGCAGATCCAGCCTTAGCGTTGCTGTGTCCCGTAAGAGCATTGCGCATGTACGTGGACCGCACCCGGAGCTTCAGAAGCTCTGAACAGCACTTTGTCTGCCACGGAGGTCAGCAGAAAGGGAAGGCTGTCTCCAAACAGAGGTTGGCCCACTGGATAGTGGAGGCCGTCGCCTTGGCGTACCAGTCTCAAGGCGAGCCGTGCCCCCTGGGCGTGAGGGCTCACTCCACGCGGAGTGTTGCCTCCTCGCATGCGTTGGCGCACGGCGCCTCTTTGGCAGACATCTGCAGAGCTGCGGGCTGGGCGACACCGAATACCTTCGCAAGATTCTACAGTCTCCGCGTTGAGCCAGTTTCTTCCCGTGTGTTGGGTAACAGGTAATGGGCGGGAAGAACTGGCCGGTGTCATGCTTGCTGCGCCATTCCCCCTCACCCGGAGATATGAGCGCCTTTTTTCTCCCCCAGTTTAGCTCCCCGGACGGTGAACACTGGTGGAATCCTCCAAGCACCCCCGGCAGTCAGACTGGGCGGAGCAGTCTGATGCCAGGCCCAGTACTGGTGTTAGCTCGCCCGGGTCTCTGGTCACGGTAAACCCGTGTCTTCTCTTGTCAGAGCTTCTGTCAGGTTCTGCTGGCAGCCCTCCTCCCTACTCCTAGGTAGGATCTGCCCCAGAGTCCAGTCGTATATAGTACTGCCCCAGTCCATATCAGTGTCTCCACATGTTACCTCCCTTCGGGCAGGATGTGGCCTCTGTAGCGCCCTTCTCCGGAAGGCTCACTTCCCTGCCGTTACGGCAAGCTGTAACAACAAATAGGAAAGACCTGAAGCCGTCTTACACTTGTTGTGAACTCTGTTCTTCTAAAGTGTAGAAAACTCAGAAGAGAAGACCAGGAGACTTCGGATTGGATCGTCAGCAGAATTTCTTTATTCTATGACATGTCTTGTTATCTGTAGTCATCGAAAATCTCTTCTTAAGTCATTTTTACAGGGTATCTTTATAGGCAGAATTGGAGGAGGGACTTTTTGGAGGTTGAGACAAAACATCAAAGTAAGCAAACATCTGAGGTAGGTGTTTAGTTGGTTATGGGAACTTCCCGTGGTCCAATAAACCTAACGAATCCACATCTGGCCAGGACAAAGTCATTTGCAGAACAAAGGTAAAATCTCTCAGTAGTCTGACTCATTGATCTTACCATTATCATCGAGACAAAAGGCACAGCTGTCTCGAGCTCAAATGGTCAGGAAGCGATCTCAAACACCTGAATTTCCTGACACTTTCTTAGTCAGGAAGTGTATCTAAATTAAACATTTAAAATAAAATTTGTAATCTTTCACACTGAAAGTCGAAATCCCTTCCCATTTCGGTGGGGAAAGGAACAGCGGCTTGGCTATCTCCAGCAGCGATATACTCAGTGGTCCCGGTGGGCACCAAGGTTAGCGAATTTGTGCTGGGGCAGTAGGAAGGTTGCAACCTCTTGCATGGCATTTGTCTGTCACGTGCTCGCTTGTCAACATCTGCATGCCACAAGGTTGTGACGGGATTCAGCTTGTGGCGCTTTCCATAGGACCCCTATGTCATCACGACGTAACTCGTAGTGACCAACGGATAGGGAACGTCTAAGTTACGTACGTAACCCCCATTCCCTGATGGAGGGAACGGAGACGTTATGTCCCCATGCCACAATCTTGAACCATCGCTGGTTGCCAGGGACTCATCTCGGCTCCTCAGCGTAAAACCTAATCAGTGGACGCACCTGTTGCCCTTTTATACCCGTGTGCACGGGGAGTGGCTCAGGTATGCAAAATCCACTAGCCAATTTCATTGGCATTTTCTCTTAAGTCAGAGATGATCCGGGCTTCCAAGTAAATCCCCTATGTCGTCATGACATAACGTCTCCGTTCCCTCCATCAGGGAACGGGGGTTATGTACGTAACCTAGACGTTCCCCACCGCTGCAATAAATGATGACTGAATGCATGGCCAATATATGTGAGGCAGATGAGCAGGCAATTGTGGGACAGTCGATGTCTCTCTGATAGTTTCTAAACACAGAAAGCTGAGAGCTGCTGGCTGCACAAGTTCATGTTCAGTAATGTGTCACTAGTTCACTGTTCACTGTGCAGCTAATGCTAACATGCTAATGCTGAATAACTTATACTGAAAGGAAGTGAAAGCCAATAACAGCAGCAGCACCGCTTCAGCCATTCTGGAGTGAAAGAGACTCAGTCCACTAGATTCTAGCGGTCCTTATGGCCAATATCAGCTGATTTGTTAAAAAAAACACACATTAAAGCTGAGATACAACCTGAATGATTACAACAATAATGTACAATCACTAGACTTGTTATCATCAAATCCTTTTAAGACTTTATTTTAAAGTTTTTTAATTTTTTCACAAAACCTTTCGCTCTCTAGAATCCATGTCAGTTTCGGTTAAAATTATATTAAGTTCAAGTGTTAGCATTATAAACACTGAATTAATACCAACATATTAAATTAAATGAATGACGGAAAAATTAGGAATGTTGGACAATAAATATATAACCAGAATATAACAGTTTGACAGTGAACTGTTTTTGCTGTATTGTCTTTAATGTCCATTAAAATAAATATATAATAAATAACGTCTTTATTAATGTCTGTTAAAGGAAGACAGAAGCTTTAAAGGAAACTTTTGTATGTAAAAAAAAAAAAAAAAAAAAAAAAAGACAATTACGGCCACTTTCTCCAAAATGATGTATTTAATTATATGACATATGCAATGCATCATGTTCTAGAATCTAGATCATCGGGTTTGTAGTGTGTTCCGGGGATTAAAACCTACAATATATATTCAGACGTAGTGGAGTAATATTAATATAGTAATAGTAAATGTGTAAAGTTGCATAAGCTCATTCTAACTTAGTGTCATATCCATATCAATTATTATCATGTTTTCTGGCCTGCAGTTCCTAAAAGGATTTAAGTTACTAGACTTAGTACTAGAGTTACTAGAGTTCCGCTTCTCGGTCTTCTGTACTCTTTGAGCAGCGCTCGGCTCTCTCTGGTGGTGCTGCTGTGACATTACATGCTGAACAACGCTTTCAGATATACAGGAAAACAGTTCATGTGTTTATAGTGAATGTAATAAAATAAATGAAAGCGAAGACATATTAAAGACATATAATTATAAAGTGATCAGTATAAAAGTGTTTTTGAATATTTTGGCAATGTTTTTGGATTAAGTCTGAGTCACAGGTCTCTGTTTCATCTGTTAAATTAATTTATTTATTGAACATCTTAATTCTGGGATCAATATACTGCATAAGGATCTTAATAAAATTAACTCTATAAATATAACATTTTCTCAAATGGACAAACAAAATCAGCAATGAGTCCTAGGCTGGTTAGATCGGCTAATTAAGATATAAGTATAATAACATGTCATGTGATGGTTAATGAGAGGGCCAAGGCTTGCATTAATTAATACAATTAAGATTATTTACATGTTTACTCCCAAGAATGAAAGGATTTGCAAATTTACTGCTGATTTGAACACTCATAATAAACCCATGAATGGCCTTTAAAACAGTAAATATGTTTATTATATGTATAACAGTATATTTCATGCAGATATTGAATTTAGCACGCAAGCCGTTTTATACCATCTCTGTTACAGACATACTTTCTCTTTAAACAAATTTATGAATAGAACTTAATTAACTTCTAAATAATTCTGTTCTATTTTTTATAATAAGACTTACCTAATTTTGCCATTGTGTTAACATGTGACAGGGTACTGTGGTAAGATCATGTCTTCTGGACACTAATATGAACATAATATCATGGTATTTGTATGTATCTTGAAGTACTATGTACATACCGTTGTATATGAATATAGTAATCATACAGTTCTGTGATACATATCAAGGTTTTGACGTCTGATGAATTACAGTAATATCACAAAACATGATACAATTTAATTATGGCATATACCTTTAAAAAAATTAAAAGCAAATAATAAAAAATAGCAGCACAACATTTTTTCACAATTTTAATTATAAACATTTATTTTTATAATTCATTCATTATTTTAATTTTGTATTTCATTTTAGGAGAATATATTCATTTATTATAATTAACAGGTGTGATGATCAGTGGGCTTGAGTTTTTACCTCCATCATTATTGCATGGGTTAAATAATGGAAAGAGTTTTTCAGTGAAAGACTGAGCAGTGAAAGAGTAGATATGAGAGCTGGACTCCACATCAAGAAGGAGACCAGACCCTCCTCATAATCCACAAACACACCGACCCGCTGCGGCTTCACTCTCGGAGACAGAGATACACGAGGATCAGCACCGGCTTTATATTCATCTCTATTCCTCAGACCCACAGTCCAGTATCCATTACTGGGACTCAGTGTGATCCGTCCCTTTCTGTTAATGGATTCTCTGGCCACTCCTAAAGTCCATTCAGTCTTTCCCTTCACCTGCACCTCAAAATAACATCTCCCTGAGGAGAATCCCTCCTTTCCCAAGACACAGACACAATAATCAAATCTCTCTGGTGTGTCTGGGAGTTTCTGTTTAATGTCTCCGTGTCTCACTTGTTTTCCATCATCAGACAGAATGAGTTTAGGTTGAGCTGTATCAGGATCCAGAGTCACATCCACTGAGAAAACACAGAATATCAATCACAACTTCACGATACACAGATTCTGTATGCTGATGTTTTTAATATTAAATCCAGTGTTTAATCAGATTGTAGTGCAGTAATGAGTGTATGAATGTAAACTAGTGTAGTGCAGACAGCACACTGTACCTGCATACTGCTGCATCCACTTCAGCTCTGTAGAGACTAATGACAATAAAACATAATCACATCTGAAGGTTAGGGTAGAGTGGGTGTTTTTCCTATAATAACCACAAGATAAAGTCAAGATAAATGTTTATTGTAACTATGAACTACGTTGATGAGAGTGATTTAGAAGTTTTCACGATGAAGCTCACACTGGCAGCGGTGGATGAAGTACACAAATCAAGTACTTGAGTAAAATATTACTCCAGTAAAAGAACAGATACGTATTATAAAATATTACTCCAGTAAAAGTACAGATACGTATTATAAAATATTACTCCAGTAAAAGTACAGATACGTATTATAAAATATTACTCCAGTAAAAGTACAGATACGTATTATAAAATATTACTCCAGTAAAAGTACAGATACGTATTATAAAATATTACTCCAGTAAAAGTACTGATACGTATTATAAAATATTACTCCAGTAAAAGTACAGATACGTATTATAAAATATTACTCCAGTAAAAGTACAGATACGTATTATAAAATATTACTCCAGTAAAAGTACTGATACGTATTATAAAATATTACTCCAGTAAAAGTACAGATACGTATTATAAAATATTACTCCAGTAAAAGTACAGATACGTATTATAAAATATTACTCCAGTAAAAGTACAGATACGTATTATAAAATATTACTCCAGTAAAAGTACAGATACGTATTATAAAATATTACTCCAGTAAAAGTACTGATACGTATTATAAAATATTACTCCAGTAAAAGTACTGCTTTTTCAATTTTACTCGAGTGAAAGTACAAAAGTACTCAATTTTTTATGTACTTAAGTAAAAAAGTACTGAAAGATAGATTTATTTTGCAATTTTATATAGACTACTTAATTTTATTTTATTTGAGAAAATATTTGTATCCTCCTACCACTCCTACCTGGGATTATGAAAATATAATATTTTCATAATGATTTTGTTCTTCTCAAACCTGTCTGTGGTGTAAAAGCACTCCTGGCCAAATGCCCCCAGACGACATCACTTCCCTCTTTTATAATTACTGTAATTACCATGTTCTGAACATCACAGCCTTTATTTTCCACTCAGATGCAATCTATCTAGGTGGTTGAACAATAATAATATTTTTAGTAATAAAATAATAATATAATATAATACAAATATTTTGACTTTATATCTAAAAATGTCCTCAACTTAGCACCAGCAAGCTTGTTAGCTTTCAGCATGGTTATGAATAAACATTCATATCTGTCTACTCGGCTAGTTGATCTAAACAATATTACAAATAATAGTGTTGATAAACAATATAAAAACAGACTTCACATATGGCTAAATGCGTAGCATTTTAATAAAACTGCTAACGTTAATGCAGCGGGGAATATGAACGTGCATGAGTTATGTTATTTAATCTGTTATTTTAATATTTATTTTTTTCTTAACTAAAACATAATGACATGGATCTGTCTGCATTCAAGCATTTCAGTGGGCTTAAATAGATCACCCTTTAATAGATCACCACTAATTTGACATTAGTAATTTACTTTCGCAGCATCACAAGATCTCCCGCTTCTTTCTTGTGAGTTCAGTTCACTGGAGACTCGCTCTAAACGGATCATTTGAATCAGTGACTCGACTCGAGAACAGCTGTAATCGGATCATTCAGATTCGTGAATTAATCTTTTGCTGTGATTTGTGAAGCGATTGAACAGATTCATTGAAAAGAATCAGTTTGTTCATGAATCAGACACCGCTTCTGCGTCTCGGAGCACGTGATGTATTATAAGGAGTAACGATATGTTTTATGAAATGTAGTGAAGTAAAAGTACGATCTTATGCTTTGGAATGTAGTGAAGTAAAAGTAAAAGTTACTCAAAATAAAACTACTCCAGTAAAGTACAGATACTTGATAAATGTACTTAAGTACAGTAACGTTACTGACCACCGCTGCACACTGTGATGTATTGAGGGATATTAACCTTTTGAAAATGATGTTATGCTAATTATATGAGTGCAAAACCAATATATTGATGTGTGGTCAATGATTGAAGGAATTCATTGTTGGTGTTTTGGACTATTTGTGCTTGCAGGAATGTGGGAAAACCTTTGAACTGATACTAAAGTGTTATCTGTAGAATGTGGTATGTGGGGGTCAATATGGGAGGTCAACGGCTAAGTAGGGCGCAATGGAATGTGCACACACACACATAATGATATCTGATTACTTAGAATAGGGCAGAGTCTAGGGCTCTGTCATGTGTTATTTTTGCAGAAAAGCTGACACTGCATCTGGGCAAAAGGACAAAAAAGTAGGAGCGGATTGGAGGAGTCCAGGGCGGATCCTCAGCCAATGAGAAGCTGACACCCGACGATGCATACTATATAAACTCTGTAAAAATGTGTTTCTGGGTTGTTTCTTTGTGAGGCTTGTGCCGGAGAACAACCCAGCGCTGTAATTTCTGATCAATAAATTTCAATACTTTTTATAGATTGCCTTCCTTCAATTTTGAACATGCAGGACATTTGAAGTCCAACAATTTGGTGACCCCGACGTGATTGAGGAAAAAGGCATTAATCATAAGAGATCCGGCAAGGGCCGAGGTTCCGGGACGGAACGAACTCGGGTTCAACACACGGTCGACCGATTAAAATAAGGTAAGCAGAAACCTGTTAAATCAAACTTCTGCAAATTGGATATTCTAAATTTCTTGTGTTGAATTTGAATTGTATTCCGTTCCATTTATTAGTAAAATATTGATATCTGTTGATCAGTAAAAATTTGTCAGGTAGCAACTAAGGGTTGTGGCCGTAAAAATATGTCAGGTAGCAACTAAGAGTTGTGGCCGTAACAGACATAAAGTTAAAAGTTGCGGAGGACTCCCAAGTGACATAAGATTGCGGAGGGTTTCCAAGTGACATAAGGTTAAAAGTTGCGGAGGACTCCCAAGTGACATAAGATTGCGGAGGGTTTCCAAGTGACATAAGGTTAAAAAAGTTGCGGAGGACTCCCAAGTGACATAAGATTGCGGAGGGTTTCCAAGTGACATAAGGTTAAATAAGTTGCGGAGGGTTCCCAAGTGACAAAAGTTTAGTTTTTAGGTTTTACTGTTGTCTATGTAATAAGTGTTGTCTGTTATTAAAGAAAATGTCTGAATTTGAGAGAAAAGGATGAAAATCCAAAGCAGAGTAAAATATATAAAGTTGATGAATATTATGATAATCCAAATGAATGGAGCAATGAGAAAGATTAATTATTAACTAGAAAACACATTGGTATTATTTTAAAATATTTGAGAAAGTCTAAATTCTATAAAAAGTGATAAGTCCTCCGCCCAGAAAAAATCCAAGTGGAAATCAGGGGTCGAATACTTTTAGTGATCCTCGTCTGATGAGCCTGGTGAAGATTAACAATTAATTAAAGGCCTGGGATTAGAAAGGTAAATCACTGAAGGAGACAATAATAATAATAATAATAATTCATTATATTAAACAGGTTAATAAATCTGGCTTTCAAAGATATCAAACTCCAGTAGAGTTCTTGGCAGCTAGAAATCCAGCCTGTAATGAAACAATAAGGGAGCTCTTAAGGAAGTGGGCAGAGAGAACAAAGAAATTGGCTACTAAGTGGCCAGGCAGGGGGAACATTTGATGTGACAATGTGTAAAGAAATAGAGGTCTTGATAAAAAATTACAAAACCAATTACATCTCCAAAATGAGAAAAGGGGTAAATACTCCAACCAAGAAGAAGAATATAGAACTGAGATCAGGTTGTGGACCAGAATTGCACTTACTGCAACCGCCTTGAGTCCCACTAAGAGGGGTGGGGGAGAACATGTGAAGGCAGAGAAGTCAGAGAAAGAAATGACAGAAAAGTCAGGAAGTACACGGGGTAGTGTTTCTGACCCGACCGCATCTGCCCCGCCTCCAAGCCTGTATCCGGACTTACACTCAGTAAGGCCGCCGCCCTACATACCAAACCAAGATTTACAGCAAGTTCAAGTGACTGTAAAGGAAACAGCTTTGGAGGTGGAGATGGCTGAGTTAGATATGATGAAAGAACAAATAAAACTACTAACAGCCCGGCTAGATGGCGCTACAGGGCCAGACCCACAGGAGAGATCAGGAACACGACAGAGTGAGAGATTTCACCAGGCAGAGGGGACTAATGAGGGAGAACTAGAAAGTAGGGAAGGATCACAAGATGAGGGAGATGAGGAAAGTGAGAATGAAAGTGAAGATGAGGGAAGGGAAGGTCTCAGAATAGTAATTAAAGGCACCATGAATGTAGACGGGGAAGTTACATTCCCCATAGCAGAAAGAACAAGAGATAGAGAAGACAAAAAATCAATTGCTCAAGTTGCAATTAGACTTAGCCAGAGCTAGTGGTTCAAAGAAAACCAAGCAGATGTCTCAGCAGTCTGTGAACGACCCACCTACCCCTTTCAGTTATTTCCCCATATTTTGGGTATGACCAGGGGTCAACATACCAAACACCATGGTCACAGATGGGTGATTGGGGAGGAAATAGAGTCCAGAGGGGTGGAAATATGGGATATAGAGGAAAAGGTGGCAGAGGTAGAGCACAGCAAGGAGGGGGATGTTTTGTGTGTTGCAGCAGTGAACAGTGGAAAGCAGATTACCCCTCACAGCAGAGGGGATGCCAATTCACAGGGCCACCTGCAGGGGGA
This sequence comes from Schizopygopsis malacanthus, assembly GCA_027474115.1. Taxonomy (NCBI): domain Eukaryota; kingdom Metazoa; phylum Chordata; class Actinopteri; order Cypriniformes; family Cyprinidae; genus Schizopygopsis; species Schizopygopsis malacanthus. Next base: position 170,947 of record JAPDDM010000253.1, read on the forward strand.
TGGGGTCCTCTCATAGGTGGACCTGGTGGTCGTGGCAGGGGACCACATGCCTCACGATACCCGGGGCAACAGCACCCGTCTCCAGCCAACCTACAGGCGCCTATGCACCCAACATGGGGCCCGGAGGGAGACGCGGGGGACTGTTGAAGGGGCCCACAGAGAACCACCGTGAGGGGAATGGCTGAACCCCTCATGGAAATAGTGGTTGACAACAAACCACTAAGGGCTCTGGTGGATACTGGAGCTACATACTCCACTGTAACAAGAGGCACAATCACAGACAAAGATCTAAGTGATAAAACAGTGGGAGTCATGGGTTTCTCTGGTGGGTTAGAACATTGGCAAAAAAAAAAAAAAAAAAAAAAAAAAATTAACCGTCCAGGTTGTGAATCAAAGCCTGACACACTCATTTCTATACTCCTCGAATGCTCCTGTACCTCTGCTTGGAAGGGATTTACTTATTAAATTGGGGGCTAGTATTTTATGTTCACCACAAGGGGTGATAGTGACTTTTCCAGATGGCACACAGGTTGATTGCTCACAGACTGCTCCAACAGGTTGCAGACAGAATGTTCTGTTAGGAGGGCCATTAAGGGAGGCAACTGACATTTATTGGGTAGAATTAGACATTTCCCCATCCCTAATGAGTGTAGTGGTAAGTCATGTTTGGCGTTCACCTACAGAGGCCGCCAGTACTTTTATAACAGATTGCCACAAGGCTTCATCCTGTCACCAGGGATTTTTAATCAAGTACTAAAAGAACAATTGACAAAATGCACACTTCCCCCAGACTGTGTCTTGATAATGTATGTTGATGACCTATTACTCGCTGCCACAACAAATGAAGAGTGCCTATGGGCAACTAACTTAATATTGCAACTGCTATATGCTTCAGGATTTAAGGTTAGCAGAGAAAAATTGCAAGTCAGCAGGCCATCAGTTACCTTTATGGGAAGGTTAATCACAGCTCAGGGCTCCACACTCTCCCACCGCCAACGTGATAGCATTTTATCACATCTCAAGCCACTAACAGTGAAGGACATGCTTTCCTTCCTGGGCCTAACTGGCTTCAGCAGAAACTACATCCCTATGTACGTCTCGCTGACCACACCGTTAAGACAGATTGTGAAGAACAGGGTATGACAAATTTAAAGGCTGAATTGACATGGACCCCTGAGGCAGAACAAGCTTTTATTGCCTTAAAAACAGAAATGGCTCACGCAGCCCATCTAAATTGTGCAGATTATTCCCTAGGTTTCTTTCTGGATGACTCTGAAACAGGAAACAGTGCACATGGGGTCCTATTTCAAAAACAGACAGGGACCAGAAGAGTTTTGATGTATGTCAGTGTCCTATTGGATGGTATTGAACATCGTCAGCAGACCTGTGCTAGGTTTGTAGCAGGCCTAGCTAAGATAATTGAGAAAACATCACACATAGTCATGGGGCATCAGGTGACTGTTCTCACCACACATTCAGTCATGTCATTTGTAAATTCGGCAGCTTTCACCTTTTCACCTCTGCGACAACGGAAATTGGCTAAAATCTGTGCACAGACCAAATTGACGTGGTTATCTGCCCTTCCATTGATATTAATGTTTGTACACCCTTTGAGTTGCTTACAGGTCGTTCTTTCCCTGGACCTTCAACGCCACTGAGACCTGACCAAATCACACCTTTATCACACTGTGTTTATTTTGACAAACTAACTGCTTTGATTAAAATTTTCCCAGCAGGTCACTGCAGACAATGAACCAGAACCGATTCCCACGCCAACCGAGTGGGTCAGACTGAAAAATTCCGTAGGAAGTGGAACGAGGCCAGATGGTCTAAACCTCTGAGAGTCACCTCAAGAACATTGCATTGTGTTCGCCTAGCAGGAAAAGGCGACACCTGGTATCATTTAAACTGCAGTGGACCTGAGGACTCAGGTCCAAGAGAGGGAGGGTGAGAGTAAGAACGAAGGTGATAACTCATGTGTGTGTGAAGACCCCTACTGTCCAGTCCCATACAGGTCCACAGAAAAGGTGATATTTTTTCAAGCCCACCACAGGAACCCTTAGCACATTGTGTAAGTGCAGATTGTGCATATGGTGCAGGTATTGCAGTGACATTCAAAGACAAATATGGGGTGGAAAAAGTGAGACCACAAAACAAAAAACCTGGTGAATGTACAGTGACACAGGAAGAAGACGGCAGATTTTTTTTTTTTTTAATTTCACAAAAAGAAAAGACATGAGAGATTGGTGTGTAGAACACAGAGTGAAAAGTGTTTCTGTACCCTGGCTGGGGCGTAGTCTGGACAAACTAGACTCCCAAAGAGTCCAGAATATTTTGAGTAAAGTCTTTACAGGAATAGACATAGTTATAACCATATATTCATTATAATTAATTTCACAAGTTTTTATGGGTTTTATTTAATTTTATATAATCACGTTTTCATTAATTACAAGTGTATGAGTTAAGGTTTTAATGTGTTAATTTTTCATACTGATTTTGTGTTTGAAGAAGGTACAAAAAATGAGACTGTGGGAAAATTGGCCATGTATGGGTTTCCTCCTCATCATCTCCATCACTATCGTAGGTATAATTTATGGTGTGGATAAATTACAACAGGACTCAAACGTAACCAGGCCTAAGAGATCACTAGAGAGGGACAAGTGTCTGAAAAAATATGGGGGCATAGAACTAAATTATACCAAGGGGTCAACCACATCGTTCACATTTGATCTATGCAGTGTTATCAAATGTGGAGGACGGAATAGCTCATGGAGAGGGTATGATGTTTATCTGTGTCAACTGGGATACCCAGGAAATCAGAGGTGGTGTCCTACATGGGACCACGTGCTACAGGCAACAAATAGGGATTTTCAAGGTTCCACAGATAAAGTGACCAGAAATGGAAAGAAAAAATTGGCAGGATATTTGAAATTACAAAGAGATTTTAGCTCGACACAAAATCCCATAACAATGTCTATATTAGAACTTAAAGAGGATTTATATAAATCAAAGCCCACAGGAGTACCGAACCAGTGTTGGGGCAATGAGCAGGGACAGTTTTATCTGTTATTAGGAGTAGATGTGACTGGGTCAGATCCACTAGGGTTAGTTAAGATTAACTTGAGGGAACCACAGGTAAACATGACCACCACGAATGTAAATGTTACTAAATTAGCTGTCAGGGACCCCAAAGAAATGATAGTAGGTGTAGATTATACTAAACTAACCCCAGAAGACATAATAGAAAAGGCAACAGGCTATGGAGAGACTAATTTGTGGCTAGAATGGCTGGTTAACACTGCCAAAGAACAAAAAATAGATGACTGTGTAGCATGTGCAAGTGCCAGGCCTAGACTTCACATTGAACCAGCTCCCCTGCATCCAAATGATACATGGGGATATAACTGCATGCTATCACTCACTAGAGAAGCAGGGTCAACCAATTGTACCACATTGGCATCTATATTTCCCCCAATTTCAAACGACACTCTGACAGGCCCGTTTGTACCTAGGCAAGATAATTACACGTGCTTTAACTTTACGCCATCAAGGGCATCGATTAATTACGGACGCATTAATGAAGAATGGTGTAACGTTATAATAAGTGATAATGGAACAAAAATAGGACCGTGGGCAAGGGCAGGCCTCTATTACTACTGTGGTGACAGACGCCTGTTCACTAGAGTACCACCTGACACAAAAGGCTTGTGTGCTATGGTTAGATTAGGAGCACCTCTCACATTGATAGGAGAGAAAGTAGTGGAAATGAATAAAGACACGACAGGGCAATTAACAAACTGAAGAAGACGTCATGTGATAAGAAAACGAGGAGCTACCATAGACTTATCACTAAACAGTCCCACGTATATAGATATCATGGGGTTCCCAGGGGGGTCCCTGAGAAATATAAATTGGCTGACCAAATAGCTGCAGGATTTGAGAATATACCAGTTTTGTCTATGCTATTTCCAGTAACCCCTAACAACGATGATGACGAGGAAACTGATGTGTGACCTCTTTCAGAGGTCAAGAGAGGGATTGAGGGATATTAACCTTTTGAAAATGATGTTATGCTAATTATATGAGTGCAAAACCAATATATTGATGTGTGGTCAATGATTGAAGGAATTCATTGTTGGTGTTTTGGACTATTTGTGCTTGCAGGAATGTGGGAAAACCTTTGAACTGATACTAAAGTGTTATCTGTAGAATGTGGTATGTGGGGGTCAATATGGGAGGTCAACGGCTAAGTAGGGCGCAATGGAATGTGCACACACACACATAATGATATCTGATTACTTAGAATAGGGCAGAGTCTAGGGCTCTGTCATGTGTTATTTTTGCAGAAAAGCTGACACTGCATCTGGGCAAAAGGACAAAAAAGTAGGAGCGGATTGGAGGAGTCCAGGGCGGATCCTCAGCCAATGAGAAGCTGACACCCGACGATGCATACTATATAAACTCTGTAAAAATGTGTTTCTGGGTTGTTTCTTTGTGAGGCTTGTGCCGGAGAACAACCCAGCGCTGTAATTTCTGATCAATAAATTTCAATACTTTTTATAGATTGCCTTCCTTCAATTTTGAACATGCAGGACATTTGAAGTCCAACAGTATCGGAGAGAAAACAGATTTCACAGTAAATTATCTCATTATAAACAGCAAGAAAGTGTTTTAAAGCGTGTTGTTTTCTAGAACATCACAGTTATATATGATATGAGAACAGTAGGGCCTGTAGATTGGGAGTATGTGTTATTTAAAAAAATATATAATTATATTTTCAGAATGACATCATTTTTTTCTAATACATTGTTGATGGGGTAAAACGCTCACCCCCCCCCCACCCCCCAAGGGGGCACTTGAGCAATTACTGCAGTTATTCTGTTCTGAACATCTAATCCTCTGTATTTTCATCAAATGTAGCTTATTCTAACGAGATTGAATAAAAGTATTTGGATTTTATATTACAAAATTACCTCAAGTTAGCATCAGGTAGCTAGTTAGCTAACCAGTTAACATCCACTAACAAAATATTTCAAATAGGCTATTCGAATAGTTATTTTAATTTATTTATTTTAATAGTTATTATATTTAATTTAATAATATCATAATATAACATCATAATTATTTTGAATTTTAAGCAAAAACTCCGTCTGTACTCTGATTTTGCTTAAAATTTTGCTGCAATAGTTTAAAGCAAATTGCTCTGTCAGACGGGGGGGGGGGGGGGGGGGATGCATTGTACCCCACCCATGGGGGTGTTTTGCTCCATAAAGTAGGTGGGGTAAAACACCCCCTTAGTAGAAAATACATTTTTGTTAAAAATCTAATAACATGAAAACTCTGGACATTTTTCATACTTTGTTTATAATTTTGTCATTGTCTGTCACTAAAACTATTATAACTTTTCTGAACACATTTAACTTTTGTTTCACAGAAAACAATTACACAGTCCTTAAGAGGGAGGGGGGGGGGGGGCGTTTTCCCCACCCCACCGTATATTTAAAGAAATAAACAAATCATTATGTTTCTATCTGATCAGTGTATGTATTGATGTACCAGTTTGTGTGAGTTTGTTGTCTATAGTGTCCTTCAGTTGAGTCAGAGCTCTCCTCAGAGTCTCCAGACTCTCATCAGTCTTCATACTGATCTCAGGACAGTTCCTGGTGTTTCTAGGGCTGCACAGGGACGAGTGAATCTACAGCAGGAGAGAGGAGAAATCCTTCAGCATGGGGAGTGTTATGGTGTCATATACTGCATTATCATTGATCAGAGAGATCATGTTGACTGACCTGTAGGAGGTGGAGGTGATCTTCAGTGTGTGAGAGCTGCTCCAGCTCAGTGTTTCTCATCTTTAGCTCAGTGATCTCCTGCTCCAGCTCTTCAATCAGCTCTTACTCCTGTTTCTCTGCTGCTTTCTGCTGCTCCTCCATCATCTCCAGCAGTTCAGTATAAAATCCCTGTAGAATCAGTGTTATTATTGCTCATACATCAGTGTTTTTAAGGGGTTTTAAAATACCTCAACCGAAGAATAAACTTCATCCTGCACCGTTTCACTGATTGATTCTCAAATCATGTGTTTAGTTGAGGAGAGTTGTGATATTACTGTACTATAAGTAGGGTTGGGTATCATTTGGGGTTTTTTCGATACCGGTGCCAAATCGATACTTATAAAAAAAAAAAATACCAATTAATAATTGGATTGGCCATTAGCACTAAACACATGGGCCCGGTTTCACAGACACACAGACAGGTCTTAGATTAACCCTAGAATTCACCTCTAGGGTTTCTAGGTAACCCTACAATACACCTCTACACCTCTAAGCATCTGCAAAAAGAACCGGGGGTGATGTGTTTTTCGTTCATACTGGACACTAGAAGGCGCCCTCGCACAGAAAACCCACAGATCCAGTCACAGAAGTAGCAAACTCTTTTTCCACCGTGTTATGGATAAGTAAACAGAAGATATAAACGTTATGAATGATAAAATAAATACAATAAACACTCGACTACGACAATGCATAGTGTATCTGTGTTATTCAAGCCATCTCTTGTATTTTCATAATAATTAAGTATGTTTATAATCCATTGCTAATCGATGTATTAGTAGCCCATGGGGTAGTAGTAGTTTAGCTAGTAAATGGAAGGCTAGCTGCTGTTGCCGTCAGAGCAAGTGTAATCACTGCATTCACGCGGTCCTCAGATGCTCTCATTCCCTGAGTTGTGCTTTTAAGTCAGAATGTGAAAACTGCACACTACAAAGATTTATTGGACTTGTATTATTAGAGCTTTCCGAATTGAGTTCACGAGCATTTTCTCAGTCAGGAAATTATTTTGCACGTGTGGTGCCGGTGATGATGCTTCTTTCGTCCGTTTCGGAGAAACAAAGGACAAATATTTCAACCGATCGATTAGGCATGGCACCGAAATGAGGCACCGAAATCTGCGTTCTGATTCGGTTCAGTACTGTAAGGCCCGGCTCGATCGACCCAATGACGGCAGTCGTTCAGCGGGTGAAGGGCTTTGCGTATTACAGTCTTTCCTTTTCACGACACAACAAGAACATTAAAATGGAACACTTTTTCTTATATATTTTGTCTCGTTATTTCATCTGACTCCATAAATGAAAAGGTTTTAATGATATCTGTGCATCATTAAAATATGAACGAATGATTAATTATTCTTTTCAGCTCCTTTTAATACTTTATCCGCTCAGATGTAGGGAAACTATATCGCTTAGAGGCCCTGTTTTTCACAGGTCTCACGGACACAATCTCGTCAGGCCCGGTCATCAATCAGAGGTAAATTATGGTTATGTATCTAAGATTTGCCGTTAATTCACACGTACACAATCAGAGACATCGGATAACCCCTTGGAGCCCCCTCAGAACTTTAGTTCGTTTACTTCAGTAAAGGTTTCTTGGCCACTATCAGATATGTTAGCAGATCAATGTACTACACTCGTAATAGCTTTGGATTGGTCAAGTTCTTGTTTAAAGTAACATTAAATCAAAAGTCAGAGGTATAGGCATACCCGAGTTTAGTCTGACCAGACGGCGTTCGCCGTCCCTAAATGGAATTAACCCGCCCCTGCATCCAAGTACACTTGAAAAGATGCCGGATATTAGCCGTCGCTAAAACTGACGCAGGCTTGCGGAAATATACGAATCCGCTAATCTAAAAGGGAGAAAGCAATCTTTAGAGGCAGTTAGAATAGAATCAAACGTTACAATTTATTGACCAGGTAATCGAAGCAATAATTCAAAACTCCAATGTTACAAGAATAGAATCATCAGTTAACCATACCTGGCAATGAAAACTACACACAAGTGATTGTGTGGGCAGTCAACCTACAGACTCCCAGAACTTTGTGTCCCCTTTCCTTATAAACCCAGATAATTCAATAAACCCACCAAATGGTGGTATTATAATTAGACTTTAGAATTTGCAACCAAATGGCTTCTTGATCTCCTGTGGCAGAGAATACTTATTTACATACAGGAGGTGGTTTTGACTAGAAGAATCAGGGGGAGGGCACACCTTTAAGTTGTAGGACTTCTCATACTTTAGAACTTCTTTTAGCTTTTCATTATGATTGGGAGAATGAGACCATTTTACCAGGCGCACTGAGACATTTCAAATGATATCAAACATGTATGGTTACTTTTTGTACATATTACATTGCATGGGTTTTTCAGTGAATTCTAGGTGATGAGGAGAGGGGGGGGGGGGGGGGGGGGGGGTGGGGAGATGATGAGACCGTCAGTACAGGGTGTGGACCACCCGGTGTGTTGCGTCTTGGATGCTGCTGTTACATATGCAAGAGATAGTTCCTGTTGATTTCAGGAGGGCCTTTTGTCCTCTCGAGAGGGGGGGGGGGGCCCAGACATACTGGCACCAGGCTTACAGTACATACCGGTTCCATAGGTACCGGTGCCATGTTGGTACCGGGTTTTGGTACCCAACCCTAACTATAAGGTCACCTTACTTACTTTACTATTACTTTACTGTCATCAGGCAATCACTGATGAGGTCTGGACAGAAGGCTCGATAAGAATAAAGAGATGCTCAATTAATTCTAGATATAAACTGATTCAAGCTATACTGTACAGCAGCTTTACTATACTCCAGAACTAGACTATACAAAACATTTTCCTCCGAATCACCTCAATCTGATGAGTGCCGGATGGCAGATGTTGCCACATTTAATTAGATTTTGCCAATTTTTACTCAAAATCATCCTCATGATCCCCTAAGATTCATCGCTATGGAGTCTGATTTTCCAGCAGTTTTATCTTCATGTAACTTTGTCAATTCTTCATGAACCTTGGATCTGTGGATCTTTGGAAGAACACGACGAGAACTTCCAGCTCATTCCTAACAAACATCAAAAATCTTCATTCTCTACACGCATCTGGTTTCTTGTTCAGCAACAAAGCCAGCATAAGTAACCATTTATCAACTATTTAAATGTGTTTCTAAGTTTTGACCCCTTTTATTTAGGTGATTTTGATTGATTTTGATCTAGTGGTTCACTGATTTTTAATACAGCCAGTTTTTTGTTCTCTCTCTTTTCTTACTTCATTGTGTATGTATGTGTTTTGCTTAGTTTAGTTATCATTTATTATAGTGTTTGCTGCTCACAGATCAGAGTCACTAAAACGTTGATCTTGCTAGTTACTAATAGTACTGTATACAGCAGGAAAGCTATTCTTTCTTGGCCAGGAAGATGTTGCTGGTCTGTATATCAGGAGTCTTGGAGAGATGCAACTAAATTATGTATACCATATTTAATTTTAATTAAATGAACTCACTTTTCTGACTTCTGCTGCGTGTTTGATATCTTGAATCTTCTTGATTCTGTTCTGGATATTCTGCTGCACGTCTTTCTGTGTCTTCATCAGTTCAGTCTATAGAGAGAACAACATATAGACACATTTATCATAACAGAGATTTACTGTCTTCTGAGGAAACTTACAATGTTTATTTTTTTACAAAAATATATATATTTTTTAATCTTCATGTTATAAGCTTTGTAAAATCAGTTTTGTTAGTAACTTCTACCTTCTTCTCTTGACTCTCCTCTTCTATGGGAACAGTGTTGTGGTTCTTGTGGTCTTTCACAGAGCAGATTGAACACACACATGTCTGATCATCTCTACAGAACAGATCCAGAGGTCTCTCATGTTTCTGACATATATAGTCCTCCAGATTACTCACAGGATCCATCACTTTGTGTTTCTTCAAACCTGCCACTCTCAAATGACGCTCCAGATGAGTTTCACAGTAAGAGCTCTGACACACCAGACACGACTTCAGGGCTTTCAGCTTTCTTTCCTCACAGATGTCACACAGAACTTCAGCTGTTTTCTCAGGACCTTTCTCTTTATAGTGATCTACGAGCTCTCTGAGTGTGGTATTAATATTGAGATCAGGTATTTTCTTGAATGTTTCTTTACAGTATGGACAGCTGTAGTTCTGGCTGTTGTCCCAGCACTTATTCAGACAGGTCTTGCAGAAGTTGTGTCCACATGGAGTCGTGACTGGATCAGTGAACACGTTCAGACATATGGAGCACTGAAACTCCTCAGTCAGTGAACTAATGGAGGATGACATAGCTGGAAAGAGAGATAGGGAAGTCTGAAGTATGGACACACCTGAAACACTAACTGAATGTAAGCTTCTTGTATTTATATAAGACTTGTTGATCTAATCGTGATTGAGATTATTTAAGATTAGTATGCATGTGAACTTCAATACTGTTTCTAAAGAATCAAATGAATTGAGATTAATTTATTGTATTATCTGCTGTATATTTCTGCACTGTACATATTAAATGCTGCATGAGAAGTGTAAAAGTGTGTTACTGACTCACATGGAGGTAAATGTTCAATACTCCATCTCCTAGTTTTTCTTGCTTTTGTTGATGTTGGTGAAGATTCTGCCATCGTTCTTTATCACTTAAAGTCCCTTCAAGAAAAAATGAATCAATATTAAATCAATATTTATATGAAAGTGATAAAATATAATGCAAAAAGTGACAGTGAGAGAGAAACAATCATTCATCTGAAACACAATGAGTGACTCATAAACTCATGAAGCAAGTTTACAGGTTTATGTTAAGTTTTGTCAGCGGGTCATTTACTTCCCATATCTTCAGTCTTAAAGTTGTGTGAGAAAATGACAGAAATACCAAACTTAGCTTTATAACAAATCAAATTACATGCATCTCAATGCAGTAAATATCAAAAGTAACAGTATTTGACACGCTTAAACCTGCTTCTGTTCAACTTATTAGTGTCTGACATTAACCCTACTAAACCAGATCACTGCCATCAGAAACCTGTTCAGGACTATCTCTCTTATATTTCTATCACTTACCTGTGAGTATCAGATGTGTCCACAAGTGCATTTAAACAGCTAAATATTCTGTTGTTTATAGAGACTGATTGTTTCAGATGACCATAGTGTTGCAGATTAAGTTTCACTTTCTCAGAGTCTCTCACTGAACTACAGTGATGTCAGAGCTCCTCCTGTATTCGTGTCTGTTTTTATTGAGACTGATGTTTCTGTCAGCTCATGAAGAAAAGATTTCAGCAGAATTACAATATCTTGATTGTTTGGCAACATTTGTGAAGAGTTTCCAGGTGAAATGCTGCTCAACTTACAGATGCTTAAAGACATTATTGTCTATTCTTATGGCAATGCTTATTGGTTTTATCATGGTCCAAATTAAAAGGATAAGATATGCTCTGGAGAGGCAACAGCAAGACAGCTCCGAATAGGGAATGGTTTTGCAGGTGATGTCCACAGATTGCTGCTGACTGATTTGTCTCTAGTCTTGTATTTTGTTAGGGTCCTTCTCACTACTTGTATCATCAGGCAATCAGGTTACACAGATAGTCCAGCTCCTCCAGGATGGTACATCTGTATGCGCTGTAGTAAGGAGGTTTGGTGTGTCTCCCAGCACAGTCTCAAGAACATGGAGGAGATACTAGGAGATGGACCATTACATGAGGAGAGCTGAACAGGGCCGTAGATGGACAACAACCCAGCAGAAGGACTGATATCTGCTCAATGTGTGAGGAGGAACAGGAGGAGCACTGCCAAAGTCCTACAAAATGACCTCGAGCAGGCGACTCTGTGCATGTTACTGACCAAACTGTCATAAACAGACTCCATGAGGGCGGTATAAGGGATCTGTGCTCACAGTCCAGTATCATGCAGCATGATTGGCATTTGCCAGAGAACACCAGAATCAGCAGATCAAACATTGGTGCCCGGTTCTCTTCACGGATGAGAGTAGGTTCACACTGAGCACATGTGACAGACGTGAAAGTGTCTGGAGAAAGTTATGTTGTCTGCAACATCTTCCAGCATGAGTGGTTTGGCAGTGGATCAGTGATGGTCTGTGGAGGAATATCTTTGGAGGGTTGCACAGACCTCCATGTACTTTTACGTCGTAATCCACTTTTACGTCATAATCCACTCCTCCATGCAGTGCGGGCGTAGATCTAGGTCATAGAACCTGACGAAGGTTAGGGGCGTGGACCACCCAGCAGCGTCACATATGTCCTGAATAGGTACGCCTGTGAGAAAGGCCTTGGAGGCCGCCTTACCTCAGGTTGAATGAGCCTTGACCCCCAAAGGTGAGTGGAGATTAGAGGACTCATAGGCAACTATGATGGCATCCACTATCCACCGACTAAGGGTCTGCTTAGAAGCTGGAAGACCCTTTTTAGGGGGACCGTAGCAAACCAGCAGTTGGTCCGTCTTTCTCCACAGGGCAGTTCTGTGGATGTATACGTCCAGTGTTCGCACTGGACACATACAATTAAGTCTCTTCTGGTCGGGCTCCCTGAAGGGAGGAGGACAAAATGCCTGGAGTACAACAGGTCGTGGTACAGAGGAGGGGACCTTAGGGACGTACCCCACACGAGGGTACAAGAAAGCTTTGGCCAGGCCGGGCGCAAAGTCTAGAAAGGAAGGTGCCACAGAAAGGGCCTGCAGATCCCCAACTCTCTTCAGAGAAGATATAGCTAACAGAAGCACCGTCTTCAAGGTAAGGAGACGCTCTGATACCTCCTCGATAGGCTCGAAAGGAGGTTTGAAGAGAGCCTCTAGCACCACAGCGAGGTCCCAAGGAGGGACACGGGATCGTACTCTAGGCCTGAGCCTCATTACACCGTGGAGAAAACGTGTAATCAGGGGGTCTTTGCCCACTGACTGTCCACCCATAGGGGCGTGGTAGGCCGCTATAGCTGCCACGTAAACCCTTAAGGTGGAGTGGGTTAAACCTGTGGAGAACCGGGCCTGCAGAAACTCCAGTACTGTACCAACCGGGCAGTTAACTGGGTCGAGCTGGCGGTCTCCACACCATGAAGTGAAGAGTCTCCACTTGAGGCCATACAGTTTCCTCGTTGAGGGAGTTCTAGATTGGAGAATGGTCTCAACAACCTTGGTTGAGAGACCTGAGGCTATGAGTTGTGCCCCCTCAGGGGCCACACCCACAGCTTCCATAACTCCGGGCGGGGGTAAAGGATCATACCCTCCGCCTGTGAGAGGAGAACCCTCCTGACTGGAATCTCCCATGGAGAGTCGTTGAGGAGAGAAATCAGGTCCGAGAACCATACTCGGCCCGGCCAGAACGGGGCTACTAGCAACAGCCGGACCCCATCCCGGCGCACTCTCTCTAGAACTCCCGGGAGCCATCGGGGGAAAGGGGTACAGACGAAGCCTCGGCCACGTCTGTACCATAGCATCCAGCCCCAGTGGAGCTGGATGAGTCAGAGAGTACCAGAGGGGACAGTGCGATGTCTGACAAGTCACAAACAGATCCACCTGTGCCTGGCCAAAAACTCTCCAAATCTGCTTCACCACCTCGGGGTGAAGCCTCCATTCCCCGGGCCTCGGCCCCTGCCTCGATAGGATGTCTGCTCCTATGCTGAGATGCCCAGGAATATAAACTGCTCTCTTCGAGAGGAACTTGTCTGGGACCACACAAGGATCTGGTGCGCCAGCTTGTATAAGGGGCGTGAGCGCAGACATCCCTAGTGGTTGATATAGGAGACCACAGCTGTGTTGTCGGTGCGTACTAGCACGTTGTGATTTCTTAGGTCCGGAAGAAAATGTTTTAATGCACGAAACACGGCCAGCATCTCCAGGCAGTTGATGTGCCACGTGAGATGGCGACCACTCCACAGACCGCGGGTAGGGTGGCCACCCATGACCGCCCCCCAACCGGTCAGGGATGCATCCGTCGCTAGCGTTACGCGGCGACAAGGAGCTCCCAGCACCGGGCCCTGAGACAAGAACCAAGGTTTCCTCCACATGTCTAAGGCACGTAGGCATCGCCGCATGACCTTGATCATGCGAAACGGGTTTCCCCTCGGGGAGAACCCCTTGGACTTGAGCCACCACTGTAGGGGTTTTCCCACTTCTCTTTTCTGTCTACATGGCTTCACTTGGTTCTGTCATTCATAAACATGGCTTTTCATATCACTGCTATGCTGATGACACTCAACTCTACCTCTCATTCCATCCTGATGATCTGACGATAGCTGCTCGCATCTCAGCATGTCTAGCGGATATTTCTAGCTGGATGAAGGACCATCAACTTCAACTCAACCTAGCTAAGACAGAACTGCTTGTGGTTTCAGCAAACCCATCGTTTCATCACAATTTCACCTTCCAATTAGGCTAATCAACCATAACTCCTTCAAAAACAGCCAGAAACCTTGGAGTTGTGATTGATGATAAGCTGAATTTCTCAGACCACATTACTAAAACTGCCCAGTCCTTTAGATTTGCATTATATAATATTAAGAAGATCAGGCCCTTTCACCCGGAACATGCAACACAACTCCTTGTTCAGGCTCTTGTTCTGTCCAGACTTGACTATTGCAATGCTCTCTTGGCAGGTCTTCCAGCCAGTTCCATCAAACTTCTACAATTAATCCAAAACGCTGCTGCAAGATTAATCTTTAATGAGCCGAAAAGAACACACATCACACCTCTGTTCATCAATTTGCACTGGCTACCAATAGCTGCCTGCATTAAATTCAAGGCATTAATGTTTGCCTACAGAACCACCTCTGGCTCTGCACCCCTTTACCTAAATTCATTACTTCAGACTTATATGCCGTTCTGCAAGTGAACGACGCACTACTGTACCATCCCAAAGAGGCACAAAATCCCTTTCACTGACTTTTTCATTTACTGTTCCCATCTGGTGGAATGACCTGCCCAACTCAATCCGAGCAGCTGGATCCTTACCCATCTTCAAGAAACGGCTAAAAACACATCTCTTCTATCTTTTTTTGACCCTCTAACTCTAGCACTCTCTATTCTACATTTATTTTATCTAATCTGTCTTCTTTTTATAAAAAAAACAAAAACATTTGACCCTCTATCAATTGCATATTTATTCTCTAACTGCTAGCTTTTCTTGTAAAACTAACACTGTTTAATTTTTCTATATTTTACATACTAGTTTTCTAAAAAAAAATACTTAATACGTGTACTGCGTTAGGCTAACCAGGACTTGTAATGGCACTTGCATGTTATTGCTCTTTTGTTGGTTTTGATTGCTTCTATAATGTCCTCATTTGTAAGTCGCTTTGGATAAAAGCGTCGGCTAAGTGACTAAATAAATAAATAAAAAATGTACAGCAGGCCAAAAGGTATCACGTTGGACGCAGCTGCCATCAGACCCAGCAGTCTTTGAAACTGCTTGACCGTGCGTGACAGGCCTTCTCTGACTCTCCTGACTGTGGTGAGAATCGACTTGATCCGAGCAGGAGACAACCGTGCCTGCATCGTGGTCGAATCCCACACCACGCCTAGATAAGTGGTTCTCTGTAATGGAGACAGCACACTTTTCTTGGCATTTAGTCTTAACCCCAACTCTTTCATCTGAGCGAGAACGACATCTCAATGTCGAACCACCATCTGCTCTGAATGAGCTAAAATCAACCAATCATCGATGTAATTGAGTATGCGAATGCCCTAGAGTCGCAGAGGGGCCAGAGCAGCATCCACACACTTCGTGAAAGTTCGGGGTGAGAGTGCTAGGCCGAAGGGAAGAACCCGATTTATGGTAAGCTTTGCCCCTGAAAGCAAACCTCAGGAACTTCCTGTGACTGGGAAGGATGGATATATGGAAATAAGCGTCTTGTAGATCTATCGTTACGAACCAGTCCTCGGATCTGATCTGAGACATGACCTGTTTTACAGTAAGCATTCTGAACTTCAAGCGCATGACTGAGTGGTTCAGTAGCCGCAGATCTAATATTGGACATAACCCCCCATCCTTCTTTGGAACAATGAAGTACCGGCTGTAGAACCCGGACTCTCAGTCGAGAGGAGGGACCACCTCGATGTCCTCCTTCCTCAAGAGAGAGATCACTTCTTGTTCTAATACCAGAGCCTGCTTGGGGCTCACTAACGTGAGAAATATCCCTTTGAAAGCCTTCGGAGCGCCGAACTGAATACGATAACCTTTCTCTACAGTCTGCAGGACCCAACGAGATACATTTGGCAGTAATTTCCACGCTGCTAAATAATCTACTAAGGGAGCCAGTCTCTCGAGACTGGCCTCTGGTGTGTATGGAGCTGCTAGATCGATGCCCTGAAACGGAGGGCCGGCAGGAAACAACCGAACTATCTGCTCGGGAGATCCCCGAAGGGGTGGCGAGGCTCTCAGCTCCGCTACGATTCCGGGCGGAAAGAACGGAGAGAAGGACTCGCGGGAGACCGCTGCGTCCTGGAACTCTGGCAGGGTTGGCAGAACGATCTCCAGAGGGCGCTGAGGAGAGACGGACACCGTGTAATTCAGTGCACCCCGCTCTTCCCCAGCAGGGGCCGCCCTCAACAGTCCTGGACCATAAATATCAAGACCGCTTCATTTAAGACTTCTTAGACTGAAGCACGACCCTCAGATCGGGCTTCGTCCCAGATCGGGCGGTCCCGTTGCGGGGGAGCACGAGAGGCAACGCTCTGCCTTTGGATCTCCCTATATGAGGAGCTGGTACACGGTTTGGGCTGCTCCCGCCCAGCAGCCCCTAGAACTATAGAGCAGCGAGGGAGAAACCGTTGAAATGCTGCCGCCTGTTTACGTGCCTCCTGGTATCTGTCGACGACCGAGTCAACGGCGTCGCCGAACAGCCCAGAAGGCGCAAGCGGGGCATCCATTTGGAAGACTCTGTCCTTCTCTTTCATGTCGGACGGGGTCAACCATAAGTGCCTCTCCGCTGCCACCAACGCTGCCATGGACTGCAATGGCACGGGCGGTCTCCTTGGTGGCGCGGAGAGCTAAATCAGTGGTTCTCCTCAGCTCTAGGATATCATTCGAACTGACTTGCTCGCCCTCATCTAGTTCTTTCAGCAGGTCGGCTTTATATGCTTGTAGCACTGACATAGTGTGAAGACATGCACCAGCCTGACCTGCTGCCGTGTACCCCTTGCCCACCAGTGCTGATGTTACGTGCAGAAGCTTGGAGGGCAAGACCGGAGCCTTCAGAGACGATGCCGCACCGGGTGACAGATAGCCCACAAGCGTCTGTTCCTGCGTGGAGGTAGTGACTTACTACGCAGAAAGCGTTCATCTAATTTACTTTTCTTTTTTTAAGTCTGGTTATTGGTGGGCCAATCGATGTTCAACTTGACAACCGCGTGAGTGACTACCTCTAATAATTCCTCATATTGGGGGGATTGAATGGGCGAATAATCAGCGCTCTCCACATCTTCCTCCTCGGAGGAAGATAGGAGAAGCACTGAGCCGCTCCCTGAGGGGAAGAAACCGCAGAACGGGCTTCCGATCCCAGAGAGCGGGCAATGGATCTGGCAGGTGAGGATGAAGATAGGGACCCGCCCGTCTCCATTCCCTCTGCCAAATCCAACTGCGAACCCCACGAATGCAGCCGCCGCTCCGCCTCATCGGAGGCGGGGCCAGCACCGCGAGGAATGCTGGCGAAAGCTCCCTCCTCAAAGAGAGCCCTCCGTGAGCGAAGCGTACGCAGTGGCAACTGCTCACAATGCGGACAGCGGGCCCCTCAAGAGCCGACTCAGCGTGCTTCACCCCCAAACAGACCACGCACAGCGTGATATAGCGTGGGCAGGGAGGAACACACAGTCTTTACTGCGATCTACTTTCACCCTTCCTTGTTTTACAAGATGCCTTCGACATGTCTGCTTGCTAGTCTTTTCCTTCCTGAATTCTTTAATTCTTTCTTATTTCCTATCTTTCTTTGAGAGTAAAAGACTCACAGAACATATACGTGACTGACACACACAGAGAGCTTTGCTAAATAACAGAAAGCTGGCGCCGGCTGCACATCACATGCTTTTAAGCACTCTGGTCGTGACGTCACCTGCACCTGACGTCTTGCCATCAATTTTGACTGATTACACATATGATTCAGAGCTGGATATCGCTGATGGCGTTCCCCTAAAGTGTTCCGACGCAGCTCGAGGTTCCCGAAGGGGAAGAGGCAGTTTCTGGATGATGAAGGCATTGACTGGCCCTCATGTTCCCCAGACCTGAATCCAACTGATAACCTCTGAGGTGTTATTTAAATATTTTCAAATTACACAATGTATATACATAATCATTTTAAACTTAAACATTTAGTAAATTAGCTCTGAAAATATTATTTTGATTAATTTGAAGTGTAATAAACCACACAACATCTTTAAGGAGTATTTCTCATTCTTCACAGCTGTCCTGATATTATCTGGTCTTCTCAGTGGATTTGGTGCTTTACACTGAAATTGCAGCTGTAGACGATTTGATAAAGATGTGCAGAGCGACACAGAAACATTAATGTACACATTATAAATATACAAACAGTTTTGAGTACTGTATATATTTCAGTTTTGTGTTACATATTTACAATAGGTGAGAATAAGTCGTGTCCAAAAGTGTCGAGTAGAGGGCGGTATTCTCTCTCAATGACTGCTGTTATCAGTGTTATATGTGTCAGATGTCATTCGCTCTGACCTGGGGTCTGTAGCATGAAGCTTCAAGCAAAGTGACACATCTCTGACACAAAACACTCCCTCAGTTTATTTTGCTCCATATTAAAAGGCACTAAATAGCAAAACATTTTTAAAGATAAAATCGTCTGACATTTAGAGATGATTATTTATTATAATTATTCTATATTTATATAATTATTATACAATTAATATATTACACAAATCAAATCAGCTTAGTTTAGTTTAATAATAAAGCATTTACTTAAAATTAATGTAACTATATAAAATATATGCAATACAAATACATTTTAGAAGCAATAGCTTTAAACATTATTACAAATTAACTTAGATTTTTTTTTTTTTTATACCAATACACATTATCAATTATATAAACTTTTACTTGCACTTATGTTTTCTTTAAGTTGTCCTTTCATAGATAGATCGTTTCATCTTTCTGTGTAAATGTGCTTAAATTCTTCATATTTTAAGTCTTTTAATCTTAGTGATGTCAGGAGTCCAGGCCCGGCGTCCTCCCTCTCTCCACCAGAGGTCGCCGTCTCCCTTCCTCCTGGACTCATTTAACTTCATTCCACTCCACGGGCCTGGCCCACCCCCCTCTTAGACATTTCTCTTTTTTAATGTGTGTGGAGCGTCTGGGATCCGCTCCTTAAAGGGGGGGTTATGTCACAGTCCTGCAGGTATGCCCGGGCTGGCCACCAGAGGGGTATTGCACAAAAGCAAGATAAGGGATTAAGCTGGGATTTTCCAGTTATCCTGTCTGAATTTAGCCCTGACTCGGTTGCATGAAGGGAGGCTAAATTAATCTACATTAAGTTACTATGGAGATTTACACTTTGCAGCTAGCCTGGTCCGGAGCAGGCTAACAACCAGGCTAAGATTAATCCTAGTGATTTATCGGCTAGTTCCTCCCTAAATCCTACTAGATATTAATGTGTTTTAGTCACTTCATGGTCCTGCATTAAAATACTAGATATACTGTCATTCATCTAAGTATGCGTACTGTTATTTTAGTTATTATTGAAAACTGCTGTTCATTTCACTGTCAGAGGTTTGATTTATTGCAGTTGATGAGATAAGAAATGGCTCATGAAGTTGCAAATGTGGTTTCAATTAAGTCCGTAACGAGGTCAATATGTAGTATATATAGACTAAAGATTTGTGTGTTTCCTATTCACAATGGCTTGCCCTTTGTTGGATGATGTAGTTGATGAGGAAGTTGTAATACTCAGACGAGCATTCAGGCATGAAAGAGTCTTCCGAGATAGGGCAGACCCATTGGCCTTTTCAGACGAATATCTGACTGAGAGGTACAGATTCTCAGGTGATGGCATCAGATATTTGTGTAGGCTGCTGGGTCCAAACATACAGCACAGGACAGCACGGAGCCATGCTCTCACTGTCCCACAGATGGTCTGCGTAGCACTGCGATTCTTTGCAAGTGGCATGTTTCTGTATTCTGTCGGTGATGCAGAAAACCTCAATAAAGCCACTATTTGCCGCACAATAAGAAATGTAAGTCTGGCATTGAAATATCTTATGCACATATTTATCACCTTCCCTGGTCACAGAAGATTCATCCACATCAAGGAGGAGTTCTTCAAGATTGCAGGTAACACGAATAATAACAGATTACTACAAAATGTTACATTAGCACAGTCACAGTATGACACTCATTATTTTGTGTTACAGCTTTTCCTAATGTAATTGGTACAGTGGATTGCACCCATATTCGTATCCAACGCCCCTCAGGGGCACATGAGGGAGATTATGTTAACAGGAAATCCTTCCACAGTGTCAATGTTCAGGTAAGAATGAGTTATGGTTACTGTCAGCTACATAATTATTCTGTGCATTAAATGACCTTAATAGGCTATATATTTTTACAGATGATCTGTGATGCTGACTGCCTTATCACAAATTTAGAGGCAAAGTGGCCTGGCTCAGTCCATGACTCCAGAATCGTTCGGGCCAGTAGAATTCACCAGAGACTCTCTCTAGGTAAGCCACCCCATTTTTTTTTAAGAATTATGTTTTGTATTCGCAGGTGAGTTCTCTGGTGTGCTGCTGGGGGACAAAGGCTATGCCTGTGAGACATTTCTGATGACTCCCCTTACAGACCCCCAAACCCCAGCACAGCAAGCTTACAACCATGCCCATGCCAAAACCAGGGCTCGAATTGAAATGACCTTCGGCCTCCTGAAATCACGATTTCAGTGCCTGCACCACCTGAGGGTCTCCCCAGACAGAGCATGTGACGTGACTGTTGCCTGCACAGTGCTGCACAATATTGCCAGCCTAAGAAAAGAAAGGGCTCCCAGAGTTGCTTTGGATGTTGATTGGGACAATGCTGCCATATTCCCAGATAACAGAAATGGTAGACTTGTTAGAGAACAATACATTGCAAATTATTTCAGTCAATTTAGTTTTGATTTAGCCCATCCCTTAATAAAGGATAATGTAGGCTATATAACGTTTTCATGTGTACATGCATTTTATTTGGCATCGGTAGCACACACTGTGGTTATCTTCCCAAATTCTAGTTCCACTTCACTGAATCAATAACTATAAAGTGTACTTGACATTCATACAAAAAGTTACAAGACTACAATGGTTTTGGAATATTTTTCTTTTATTATTTTGCTGTTATCACTTGTCAGCTTGGAGCTTTGGAGAGAAAAAATTATGATGATTAATACATTGTGTTACAGTCATGGTTACAGTATGAACTGAAGTCACTTCTCTTTCTAGTTTCTGGATTTCCAGTTCTAGTTTCCTCAGTGTCTTGCATTTAATTTGCATCTCAAGGTCCATGTCCTGCAGCTTTCTTTTGTTCACATCAATCTTGACTTCTGTCAGCTCGATCTGTCTCTTAAGATGTGTTGTGTAGAGATATCTGACAGTTTGTGAATTCTGTGAACACCTTTTAGTTAGCATAGCAGAATTTTTGCATAATGTAAATTTACTTTAGGCAATACTCACTATGTTACCAGGCTGCTTATCAGTAATAAAGAGTACTCACCAGCGAATCATAGTCTGGTGGCTCCAAAAGTGTAAGGGTGTTGCCAGCCACTGCAAGGTAAGGCAAAGTCACACAGTCCACATAACAAAATATATATGGATTTCAATATTTTCCATGTGCAGTAGTATGGCAATAATGTACCTTGTATGAAGAGGCCAGTATCCCTTGCTGGGCCAGAGTCAGTGGCTGTCCCTCCCTGGATCCCTTCAATCACTGGCTTCCCTTTATTTAAGTCCAGGGCCAGCTCCTCTGCTGTGGTGAAGTCTTGGGTTGGAGGGCCACCCCCCCGTACCAGATATATGACTTTTTTTTATTGCTAAAATCAGCACAGACAATGAAATGTCAGCAAACATGTCCCCTATGTTCTCCGCAAACAAGTCACTTACCAGCCTGCAAAATATTCTTGTATTTAATCTTGACTTGCTGTCAAGTCCTTTTTTGGCCAGACATGTTTGTTCTTTAAGAGGAATAGATAGATACAAATGATAAACTAGATTAGATGGATACAAATAGAGCAAATGATCTGATTATAGATTACATCAAATCAATTAGAAACAAAACCTACATACAAATAGATAAGAGTAAAAAGATTAAACAGATTATAGACATAAAAGAAACTAAATAGATGCACATAGTGGGTAGGTGTTTGCAATTATTCTTCATGTTAAATGCATGTCCACTGGTCACATTTAAGGCAAAGTATACAATTATTTTTGAAAATGACAAGTAACTCCTTGAGTTGTAATTATGAGGGTTTCAGTGGAGCACTGGTTATTTGGACTACTTACGCATTCAATCGGTCCGCTATTGTTTGCCAGGCATTCTCTCTTTGCTTTATTACAGCAGCTGTATTGCCTTTTTTACATATTATATGTTTCACTTCTTCATACGTTTCCATAAGAAGCTGTTGCTCATGAGGCGAAAAGTATGCCGCACGGGTTTTGTCCATTTTTGCATCGGTGATTCTGTGATCGATTTCGTGATCTTTTTAAGAATGCCGTGAACGTGCATTTATCCAAACTATATACACCTGGCTTGAACATATCCACGCGTTCTCATCCTGGCTCAGCAAACGTGCAACGGATTAAGCCAGGATGCACTGATTAAACTAGGTCAAGCCGCGACTGTTCTGTTATCCTTGCTTTCTTAATTCTACTTTTGTGCAATACCCCCCAGATGTCTGTGTGTTGAGCACATGGCTTGTTGTTTGTTGTTGGTGCCATGTGCTCCCATGTCTATTGTCTGTCTCCTCCCATCTTGTTACCCAATCATTGTTTCAGTGGCTCCAGCTGTGTCTCCCTCGTTACCCTCGTTTGTCTCTCTATTTATCCTCCTGGTGTCTGCAGTCCTGCGCTGATCCGTTGTCTTTCGTGTGATAGAGTTATAGAGTGTGACATGTTTGACTGTGCACCAGTCTTCTGCCTGCCGGCTTGTTTGTTCCCCCTCGGGGTGTTTTTTTTATTTTTGTTTCATTTTTATTAAATACCTGATTCCTCTGCACTTGAGTCCTCGGCCTCATCTGTCCCGTGACAGATTAGGCTAATAAAAAGAACAGCATTAATTAAAAATATGAATATTTTCTAACAATATGTGTCTTTACTATTTTAAGTCGCTTTGGATAAAAGCGTCTGCAAAGTGACTAAATGTACCTGTTAGAGCCATAAAGAACATTAAGAACATTATAATATTTGTCTATATTATTGTTATATTATTTATTTTGAGAGTGATTGTTTTTTGATATTCAGTTGTATATTTTGTGATATATATATTGTGTATGAGAAGGTTCTTAGGTCAATACGTAGGCGTTGATGTGAGATAGTTTTGAGGTGGAAGAAGGAAAGGACTTGGTGCTGGACAGTCTTTTTAACGTTCTTTTGAAACCATGTTTAATTTGAAGCTTGAAATAGTGTAAATAGTTCTTAAGTTTGATTTTTGAGTTGTGTTGTATCCTGACAAACGAAAAGTAAACTGTTACACTGTAAGTTTGTGGTTTTACGCGTCAAATCCTTTGTGCCAGTCCCTGTTGAAATGGTAGAGAACAGAAAGACATAGATCGCCATTACATTTTAGTCAAAAGACTTCTTCACATTGGAACTACACGAAGAGGAAATTGGATTATCAAGAGCGATGCTGCAGTTGTTATCGAAAAGGATGTACAAGGATTATGGACATACCGTGATGAACGGAGCGAACGGAGTGATGACGGGTGAAAGTAAGTCAGAATCGAGCACGGATTTATTGTGATTGTGGACATTTAAAGACATTTAACTTTGTTTTTGTAGTTTGAAACAGTTTTTTTTACAACCTAAAGGGTACTTTTACCGTTGAGTTTAGCAAGTTATTATTCGGGAATTATTATTGAAACATGGATGACGCAGATGAAACGGCTGACTCAGATAAGGCTGGTCACAAGAGGGCGGTCAAGTACACGCATAAAGCGCTGGAGGAGCGTCTGAACACTCATTCATTTGAGAAAATCAAAAATAACCATTCACATGAACGAGATTGACAAACTCAAAGAAAATGATGCAAAAGTGGAAAAAGTAGAACAAGAAGTGCTGACAAAGCTCACCAAATTGTATCAGGAATGCATGGAATTAAATGAAAACATTCAAGAGATCTTTCTGGCTGGTTTGTTTAAAAGTAGTGGCTTTTTGACACGGTATTAAAGCTAACATATCTAAATATATAAAGCTACTTAAAACTGAAGTATAAACAAGAACAAATTAGTCTGATTAGTCTATGTTAAAAGGTATAAGAATTATCTGTATGTAATGCTGTAAATAATCTGTCCTTCCCTCTGAAGCCTCGTTGAAACTTTCTGCCTCGTTCTCTCTCAACTCTGAATTCACTTCTGCCTCGGTCTAAATAAAGTAGTGTTTGACACACAATTCATTCAAAAACAAAATTAAATCATACTTTTTGATTGTCACTAAGCCATAACATATGTGTCTAAAAATATAATATGTATCTATCTACAAATCTATATTTATATGCATATATGCATCATCATGTATATTATAGTAAATATATATTTTATTTATATATATATATATATATATATTTCTGATGTATTGAGTTTTTCAGAGTGAAGTTTGTCCATCTTATAATCTGATGTTTTCAGTGTCAAACTACAAAAAGATTAAATATTTAATATAATTAAAACACTGAGGATTTGAAAATTAAGAATTTATAACATAATATTAGTATTGTGAAAATTAAAAAGACCATATTTTATTTTACAGTACAGTTGTCTTATTGCAACAGTAATATTTCTGCCTTAATTGTAATAGTGGTAATACAATAAATATATTATTGTTTTTTTAATGACATTACAAAACATAATATTTACTGGTAGTCAATTAAACGCTGTATGATCTGCGTGCTGGGATCTGGATTGGTGCGGCGAGATTTGGCACAACAGGTGCTTTTCTTAATCTTTTTAATAAACATTGAATTGGCAAATCCAGAATGTGTGTCTTTATTGAATGGTATATTCACAGATGGTACAATAAGATGGTAAAACCTGCTTTTAAATAAGGTTTGTATATATGAAGACTACATTGTGTGTAAATATGTATTTGTTGTTTTTATCATAATTCTACAAATCAGAAGTTTATTTACTATTCATTTAATTCAAGACCACAGTGTGTCTGCAAATCCAATAAGCAAACTTCGTTTAACCTCTAAACCTGCTAAGATCACACTCTTACTTGATCTAGATGAGTAAGTTATCATTAGAAAGACGTAATAACGTTACTGTTATTGATCACACTTTGTTTGGCTTTGCACATTTATCTATCCATATATGCACCTGACAGATAAATGACAAACTAACTGAGTAGCTATAACGTCACATAGTTTACTAATAGCACTGTAAGTTTCTGGAGAGCAGAAAGGTCCTCCTTCATGGAGGTCAGAAGATCCACTGCAGGTTTGGCTCACAGGTGACCTCGGCTCTCCTCTGTCAACATCACAATTAATACTACTTTCTCTAAAATATGTTGTGTTAAAACGATGTATTTATGATAAATGAAAATCAGTAATGAAGCAAAAATGTATGTTACTGTCTGGTAAAGCGTTACAGAACGTTGCTTAGCTACAAAACAATGCACTTGTCAAAGCAAAACAAATCTTGGTTGCCATAGATACCTTTGCATTCCTGTGGACAAAATGAGGAGAACTATCTGGATATCTAAATAATTTTTACAAAAAAATAATAATAATATATATTTATTTATTTAACATAAAAGAAATCCAGCGCGTGTTAAATAAATTGCCATTTCACTTGGCTTTTGGGAGCGCACGAGATCTCGCGATATTACTCCTTGAGGTGAAAAGCGGTCTCGCGATATCGAATGAGTTCGTGGTAAAACCTTTGATAGTGATTGCTTTACATTGTTTGCTCTTTTATTGCATGTGCTGTTTGTTTGGGTTTCATTTGGGAACGCACATAAATTTTGACGTGCTTTGTGTTGCACTGCATTTACAAGCGTGTCTTCATCTCAGCAGCTCGGTCCACAAATCTGGTGTGTGTGCGTGTGTGTGTGTGTGTGTGATCCCACTAGATTTGTAACGTAAATCATCTACACCAGTTGTTCTCTCCCGGGGGGGCGCGAGTAGGCTACAGGATGGGAGGAAAAAAAAACTGGAAAAAAAAATGTGCAAAGTTTTTTTATCACAAAACTACTGTCATAAAAAGTTATAGTTTTGTATATACATAACTCCTGAATAAAAATTAAAATGTGTTTGGACTGATTTAAAAAAAAGAGTTTTGAACAAATTTGATTGGTTTGTGGATAGTGAGCGCAAATGCAGGTGATACGCGGTTTTATTAAGCGAGTCATTGAGTCGTTCATTCAAACGATTCGTTCAAACGGCCGATTCATCAAGAATGAGACAGATGTTTGTGCATGGGTCATTGAATCTTTGACTCAACCGATTCGTTCAAAACACTGAATCATTCAAAACACCATTGAGTGTTGCTGTGAGATGCGCTATGCTGTGATCTTTGTTTGGATTCATCAGATCTATTTTCGCTGCTAAAATAGACCAAAACAGTCATTATTTTGTCTAAAATGTAAGTGACTTAATATTATTAACTTGTTTGTTGAACTGTCATATGAAATCAGTGTCACATTTTCAATCGTGAGGTGATGGTAAATTAAGTGATGGTCAATTGTCAGCTCTCTTGGTCGTCAGGTCGTGTGATGCATGTTGCTGAACTGTATTCAAATGTTATAAATATAAAAACACCACATTTTGAAATGTAACTGCAGTATGTCAATTTAGTTTATTTGTGTGTGCTGCGCTCATAGACTTTAGAAAACGGCGCTCATTTGTTTGATTTCTCCTCGAGAAGCTGCGCAAGCCTCAAAAGTTTAAGGTCCTTGCACCCTGACTGAGTCCGAAACTGTCGTATTCGTTTTTTCATATTCGTCATTTGGTGGCTCTCAATTGTCAAAAACACCCCTCAAAATATTTGCTACGGATGCGAAAAATGCAGAAAATCGAACCATCCGAATGCATTTTTATGACGGACGGAAGTTTCAGAGGCTGCAAACGTATAAAACGTGAGGTCGTATTTAGTTTTTTTTTTTTATATATATATATATATATATATATATATATATATGTAATGGATGTATGCCAGTAAGGGCTGTGTGTAAACCTCACTCTCCTGACTTCAAAAAGAGGCGCTCTGGTGACTGACACTAGAGGCTGTAGCTTTTGGCGTTCCTTGTTAGAGCGCCCGCCTCCCGCGCCGGAATCCCGGGTTCGAGACCCGCTCGGAGCAAGAAGAGTTAGGATGGTGTGGACCCGGGGGGGTTACATATATATACAAATATTTGTTTATTATTCATTTATTCATTATTCGTTTATTATATAATATTCGTTTATTTGTTTTATATATATATATATATATATATATATATATATATATATATATATATATAAAACGAATAAACTAGTCAGAATATAGGCTACAGTTAAAGCTTTCCTTTAGTTTTTGTGAAATACACGCACGCACGCAGCCACGCACACACAAACATGTTTAAATACATTTATGTTGTTAATAAATAAATAACAATAAATTGTTGTAACAGCAATATCTCCAAGTTTTGTTTTTCACTGTAAAAATGTAATGATTTGCCAATGCAAAGAGAGTACCGCCACCTTTTTCCGCCACTTCAAGCACTGATTATAACACAAACAAATCATCCTCCTGGCGACTTTTTGTTGTTGTCAAAAGCGACAAATCCAGTGACTTTTTGGAGACTTTTGTGGTGTTTGGAGACTCAAAAGCACTTACAGGCGGTCAGTCTCTCAGTAGCCTCGCGCAGCAGTCAGAGCAGAGAGGAGAGGAGACACACACCCCTCCGCGTCCAGGCTGCAAATGAATCGCGCATGCGCATGGCCACCGCGGTTCCCGCCCTGGCTTACAGAGCGGGGTGTAAATGTAAATGTTCACTCACTCTCACACAAAAATAAATCACTGCATTTAAATTGTAAATTGGGAACACTAATCGTATGTAGTGGCCAAAAGAATCGGTAAACTGGGTAAACCGCATACAATCGCCGAGACTCTCATTTTGCCGGCAGCGCAAGACATGTGCAGAATAATGATAGGCGATAGTGCAG
Organism: Schizopygopsis malacanthus; assembly: GCA_027474115.1. NCBI lineage: Eukaryota > Metazoa > Chordata > Actinopteri > Cypriniformes > Cyprinidae > Schizopygopsis > Schizopygopsis malacanthus. The sequence goes on from JAPDDM010000253.1 coordinate 199,103, forward strand.
CAGCCAAACTCGGTGCAGTACCACTGTCCAATGACACAGTCGCTAGGAGAATTGAAGACATGTCCAATGATATCAGAGAGCAACTGATAGAGTTCGTAAAAAAGAGTCCTTACTACGCGCTGCAGCTGGACGAATCCACTGATATTGCTGGGCAGGCACAGCTCCTCACCTATGTCAGGTATCTGCGGGACAAGGCGATTGAGGAGGATGTCCTGTTTTGCCGCCTCTTCAGTCGCACACTACAGGAGAAGCCATTTTCAATGTCCTTGATATTTTTATCCGTGAAAATGGTTTGGCCTGGGACCGATGCGTTGGCCTATGCACGGATGGTGCGCAGGCAATGACGGGGCGTGAGCGTGGCCTAGCTGCTCGCGTTCAGCAAGTAGCTCCACTTGTGAAATGGACACATTGCATGGTCCATCGCGAAGCACTAGCTGCAAAAAAAATGCTGGTTCTTTTTGACTCCGTGCTGAACCAATCCGTGAAAATGATAAATCTCATCAAATCACGGCCGCTAAACTCTTGCTTGTTTGGGGTCCTCTGCCAGGAGATGGGGTCAGGGCACGAACAGCTGCTTCTGCACACTGAAGTTCGCTGGCTCTCCAGGGGGCGGGTGTTACAGTGGTTGTATGAGCTGCGAGAGGAGGTGAAGTGGTTTATGACAGAAATCAAATCAGATCTGGCGAAGCATCTGGATGACACTATGTGGCTTGCGTCTCTGTCCTATTTGGTCGATATATTTGACCGCTTGAACGGCCTCAACCTGTCTTTGCAAGGCCGCGAAACTCATATTTTGCTCCTTGCAAACAAAGTGCACGCCTTCACACAAAAACTAGACCTCTGGCATGGCCGCATCAGTCAAGGGAACTGCGACATGTTCCCCTGCCTTGCAGACTTTATCACTGATGCAGGCACGTCACACGATTTCTCCTCCCTATTTCAATCAGTGTCTGAGCACCTGTCAGCAATGAGAAAACAATTTGCGACGTACTTTAAAGAGGATTATCGCTCTTTTGCGTGGGTTCGAGATCCGTTTGTGTGCACAGCAAACGAGCTATCAATTGATATGCAGGAACAGCTTATTGAGCTGAAGAGTGACAGTAGACTGAAGGAACTCTTTAGCTCCTGCCCTCTTTCGTCATTCTGGGCAGCATTGATGCAGGAATATCCTGAACTCTGTGACGTCGCCTTGAAGATTCTCCTTCCTTTCGCGTCGACATATTTGTGTGAGGCAGGATTCTCAAAAATGACTGCACTCAAAATGAAATACTGCAATCGCGCACACATCGAGGATGATTTGAGGCTATGTTTATCAAACATTGAGCCAAGAATTGAGGATCTTTGCAAGGCAAAGCAGGCTCAGGTCTCACATTAACATCACCTACCTGCAAGCTTCTGTAAAAAATGCAAATGATGCCTACTATTAGGCCTAGTAATAATAACAATAATAAAGCATAAATTAATATCAGAGGTCTGGTGCCAATTCCCAATTATAGCAATAGCCTAGTAATGATAATAGGCCTATACTGATGATAATTATAATAATTACAACAACAACAACAATAAAGCATCTAACCACATATAATTATATAGCAATAGCCTAGTAATGATGATAGGCCTACTACTACTCATAATAATAATAATAATAATAATAATAATAATGTCTGCAAGCTCACAAGTCTGGTGCTACTGTCAATTATAACAATAGCCTAGTAATGATAATAGGCCTACCTACCACTACTGATGATAATAATAATAATAATAATAATAATAATGTGGGCCTGAAAAAAAATAGCCTAGGGCCATCTATCTATCTATCTATCTATCTATCTATCTATCTATCTATCTATCTATCTATCTATCTATCTATGCAAGGTGGGGGGTGGTGGTGGGGGGGGGCACCGGGGCCCCAACTGCAATGAACCAGCTTTGGGGGGGCCCAGCTGGCAAAAGGTTGAGAACCCCTGATCTACACCATCTACATATCTCTATAGATGTATCGTGATTTCTAAATAAAAGTCTGTGAGTTTACTTAGGTCTAAAAATAAAAATTAAATTGATTTAAACGTCATTGAATCACCCTGTAAAATGAAACATTGGCTCTCTCTGCATATATTTATTATAATACATAATAATAAAATAATAAACGTAGCTCATAATTGTCCAAGTGTTTGGTATAGTTTTTATTCTTCAGGTCAATCATATTGTAATGAAGTAGATAGATACGGGAAGAAGGAGGCGGGAACCGGCAAACATTTAAACACATTTAATAATCAAATAAACAAACATAACAGAAAAGCGGCAGCCCCTCACGGACGACTGCCGCAAACAAAACACAAACTAAAATCCAGGCCTGGTCCTCTCTCCTCTTCCACTGTTGTCACTCCTCCTTTTATTCCTTCCGGAGCTCCTCCGTGGGACTCGAGACCGGTGAGTGGCGCAGGTGTCGTTCATTATCATTCACTCCACCGGCCTCGCTCCGTTCCCACGGCTCTCGGCCCCGCCCCACTCGTCACATACCCCCATCGCCCCTCGCAGGCCGGGGGGTACTCACGAGACTGCGCTCTACTCCCCCCCTCCCCCCTCTCCCGGGGGGAGCCCGTCAGGGCGGCCACGGCGTACCTGGGGGTAAGGACAGACGAGGCGAGAGAAAGGAGACGGAAGGATGAGGAGTGACAGAGAAGAGAGAGGGGAGAGAGGGAAAAAAAATCTCGGTCCGGTTCCCGGACACACTGCCGCTCGGTCCTCAACCAACTGAGCGGCTCACTCGCGGTGCCATGCGATGGTACTGGACCTCTTTGGTGGACGGCCCGATGCCCCTTCCGCCTCCTGGCGGCCGGCGATGGCTCCTCCAGTCGAGGGCAGCCGGCAGCGAGTCCCCCGTTCCCTGCTCCTCCACCAACCTGGCGGATGGCAGCAGGCTCCGGCCCACTGGCGAACGGCGGCGACTCCTCCGCTCCCTTTCGGATGGCAGCCACCCCTCCTCGTCCCAGGAGCACGGCAGCGAGTCTTCCGTCCCACCTGTTCTTCTTTTGCTCCAGCACCACCGCTGCGGGCAGCCACTGGCGGTCTCCGCCACTTCCTGCTGCCCGATCTCCTCAGCACCGCGATCCCACTCAGCAGCGAGGGCTCTCTGACAGCGTGTCCCTCCTTCCTCCCGGGTTTCGGCACCAACGTAACGCAGTTGATATATACGGGAAGAAGGAGGCGGGAACCGGCGAACATTCAAAACATTTAATAATAAAATAAACAAACATAACAGAAAAGCGGCAGCCCCTCACGGACGACTGCCGCAAACAAAACACAAACTAAAATCCAGGCCTGGTCCTCTCTCCTCTTCCACTGTTGTCACTCCTCCTTTTATTCCTTCCGGAGCTCCTCCGTGGGACTCGAGACCGGTGAGTGGCGCAGGTGTCATTCATTATCATTCACTCCACCGGCCTCGCTCCGTTCCCACGGCTCTCGGCCCCGCCCCAGTCGTCACACATATATTCATAAAATAAAATCAGTTTGAATATGGAAAGCGATAACTGCCCTGGTATTGTTTTAAATGTTAAAGTTGCATGCTTTGCTTGTGCTGTACATTATTTGTAACATTTTGTTGTATTATTTTGTTTGTTAGAATTTAAGAGATAATAATAATAATATTGTTTGATAATTTATATTTTAGTCCTTGAAAACCAAAATATAGAAAAATAGAATAAAAAAATAGAATAAACTAAATAAAAATAGTGCTTAAAAAGTCCTGGAATTTAATTTTGCAGTGTTTGTATGTTTTTGTTGTTGTTGTTTGTTTAATTAATTTAAGTTAATGCACATTTACTTAACCGTATAATGTACCTCACACTGAGAAAGAAATGACAAAACTTTTTGTAGATATAGAGTTGTTTTTTTATGTATATATTTACTGATGGCACTTGCAAGGTTTTTCAAAAAAATATAATTGCCCTTGTCAGACAAATGAACCCCCATCCCTCCTGAACAGTTCACAATTCTCTTCTGTGTTATCTCTTTATTGTCTATAAACACATGTATTGTGCCATGGCGGCTGTTGAATGAACTTCCTGCATGTTCATCTTCCTCTGCCCCGCGTCACACACACCTCTCAGTGATGCCGAGAAAAATCACTGTGCCAAGGTAATTTAACCATCCTCCTTCATGAGCTCAGTAAACCCAGACTCCTCATTAGGCCTAGGTCGTTTTTTCCCCCCCAGCATGTATCATCAGGACGTTCAGTTCTCAGTCCGTCCAGAAGGGAGAGGTCGCAGGCAGAAGCTGGCTCCATCTCATCCCTCTATCCCAACCCACGGGCACTCTGTTGCACTGCAGACCCAGGTTCGA